>JABXWE010056815.1:0-19288 GCA_014611495.1 Limonius californicus | reverse complement strand
ATTTGAATAAAAGATAATTTGAATACCATTGGATTTGACTCCAAATAACATGTCACCCACGAAAAGCATATTTAATTCCGGGAATGTCCTTTCTGTGTTTACTCGGATATCTGCCAATTCCAATTATGGCTTGCCGTTCTCACCATATTCGAAACCCATCACTATACTAATGTTAAACTCATGTAAGCCTGCAAAACAATCCACCTTCGATTTAAAAATTGAAGGAACAGCAACGACCCTCTTGCAATTATAAATCGCTTTCGCTCATGCCGCGCGGGCAATTATCGTCTCTAAATCAAGCTGTGACTAACACGGTCCGGCAGCGGTCCGTCCGGATTGCCATTACACGACACCTAGTAGGGTTTTTCCTGCGTCTATTTATGCTGTTTTCTCGGTTAGTCGAGTGTTAATTGCAAATCCGATAATGACAGCACAGCAGAAGGGTTGTAAAGAACTTATTCGCGTTGCTTGCGGGGGTTCAGTTGGGTCTGATTTTTAAATTTTACTTGGTGGATAATGGGTGAACAAATAATTAGTAAGTTGTATCCTAGCAATGTTAAATATGCAGGTTTAGTTTGTCCATTATCTTGAGTGTTGTAACATACATTATTATACAGGGTGTTAATGAATTGCAGGGACAAACTAAGGCTTAAAGTATATATGAAAACAAACATTGTTTGTTAATAAATGTATGGTCAAAAGTGTTTTCTTTCGGATATAGAGCTTCTCAAAGATTCTTTAAGAAGCGCCTAAATGTATGCAACTCAATTTACTACCTACTATTTGTTTCCATTACGACGGAAATTAATATAGGATAAATAAAGCCCTCTTTCTCACTTTTAAAATTATCCTGTATTAATTTCCGTCGTTATGGAAACTAGGTAGGTAGTAAATTGAGTTGCCTACATTTAGGCGCTTCTTAAAGAATTTTTAAGAGGCTCTATTTTCTAAAGAAAACACTTTTGACCACACATTTATTAACAAAAGTTGTTTGCTTTATTGTGTTTTGCAAGCCCTAAAAGTTTATCCCTATAATTCATTAACACTCTGTATAATCTGCTTCCGTGTCTATTTGCGACTTGTCTGATTATGTCACACTTCAATATTGAGATAAGGTTCAAATTATACTGAAGGTTGTTTATACTTATGTTTATAGAATTTAAAATACGAGATCTGCATTATGGTGAGCTTTTACTACATGACTAGATCTAGCGTAGTTTATATAGTCTGGAACAGTAGTTCCCAAAAGTATGAGTAGGTGGGTAGATGTAGGGAAGGAGGATTTCCAAAATGAAACAGAATCCCTTTTTAAGACGTTTATTTCTGCCTTTCACAAAGTATCGAAAATAAATCAAACTGAAAATATATGCAAGAACCTAAACATAAATAACTGTAAACATAAAAGTAAAAGTAAAAACATTAATGCGATGTATGTGGCTGTTTTTCAGAAACTACCTTTTCAAATCTGGGCTCTGTATTCACTGCACACACACAATATCATTTATAAGTTCGAGGCGATTTCTTCCTTTTCTTTTGCCGATAGTCATAGACGAGAAAATTCGCATAAATATGATGTAGCAAATGGCACCAAACACTTTACAAATTTTCCTACTAGCTCGGAGCATTCTCGCATATTCTTTCGACCCAAAATTGATCTACATCTGGGAAAAGAAGTCTAGTTGAACATTCCACCACATGATATTTTAATAAGCTTTTCTTCCATGTTTGTCGAAGTTTTAGCATGTTTAACGGAATTATCTAAAATCGGATTCAGTATCCATATATGTGAGCTGTTGTTTTAAATTGCGCGAACTAACTTGCATATATGTAAATACTTGCTGAGAATTTATCATATTATCATTCTTAACTAAGTCTTCCATGAGTTCCTGAAGGCCCGGGTATGAATAAAACTTTTTTTGTCCAATCGAAGTCGATCAGCAATTAAGTTTATTTATAAATCTGTTAATTTCACAGCCTTACAAACTGCTTTTGAGAGTGTTTAAGTGCTCGAAAATATCAGCAAGGAAAGCCAGTCTAAGAAGCCACAGAGAATTGACTATATCTTCTCATATTCCGGATTCTCATCTTGCAGGTGCATCAAAAGTTCCGCCTTTAACTCGACACATCTTACATCTTATCTTAACATCTTACTTCTGTGTGATAAAGAAAATTTGCGTATAAAGAACCCATGTTTTAACAAATTTTTCGTAAAATACGAGTCTGAAATGCTTTTGCCTTGATGGAATTAACTACTTTAATGACTTTTTTCAAAATACAACCCATTTCAGAAGCGACAGACTTTGATGCAAATACTTCTCGATGAAAAATCAGTGTAACCATGTACCATTTGGCGTTATCTCTTTTAATCTGACAATAAGACCAGATCGACGTCCTGGCATAGCCATGTCCTGTATGGTATCTTACAAATACTATAAATTGGACACAGTTAGAAATATCCGTGGATTCATCCATCTGTAATGTGAAGTACGCGGACTTCTTAATATTTTCAACAACGTGTGGTGAATATCTTTTGCCATGGTACTTATTAATCTTTGGATCGTGTTATTAGAGAGGGGTATTGCTTTCAACTTGTCAGCTTCTTTTTTTAACAACCATTATTTGTACCATTTCAACAGCTACAGTAAGAACAGATCTACAGCAATTGTATGTGGCTTACTGGGTTTTGGAATGCGAAATGCAACTCGATAACTTGATAGTGGTGCTTTTTCATAGTAGTAGTTGCTCATGTAAAAGTCGCTTGCTCTTTGTGGAGGGAGTTTAGCTTTCTTCCACAAGCTTCTTTGTCTGGATGTTTGTTATTTAAATGGCGAAATAACTTTGATAGCTTCATACTTTCTTTTGACAACACTTGTCGACAGAGTACCCACTGGTGTTTCTGAGAAATAACGGTACAACCATATTTTCTTGCTATTCTGCCAGATGCGGAAGGTTGTAATGGCCATTTCAAAAATTTATCTATGTTTAATAAAACGAATGTAGCTCGTGCTTAACGTTAAATATTTGTTTTCGATTTATTGCACTCAACACACAGTCAGCAGTGTAGCACACAATTTCGAAATGATGGATAATCTCTTCGCGGTCCGCTGCTTATAAAATGGATTTTCCAGATTATTTCAGTGCCATCTAGCACTCTCCCAAATATAGTGGAAATTTCCGGAAACATGAGACCAAATAAATAAATAGTAATAAGTGGTAATAAATAAGTATTTCTTAGAAACCTTCGAATTGGGCATATTTGACAGTTAATTCAACGAATATTTAGTTAAAAAAATCATAAAAATTTAACATCTAATAGATACGATTAATACAAATTGTATTATATTGCTGAATTGGTATCCTCTTGCTAACGGCCGCTGATTATTTAATAAAAATAGAAAATAAAAATAATTATCCTAATGAGGAATACATAGATATGATTCTCGTTTATGGAGCAGCTAAAGAATTTAGGTGTTTGTTGCATAATTCAATTTACAGAAAAGTAACAAAGTTTTGTAAAAACTATGTTTCAATGGAAACGAGAAAACGATGATAATTATTATCTTTAATTATTCCTTATTAATATCAGCGGTAGGTACTCAACAGTGGGCGATAATTTACAAGAACTTTAACTTAATGTAACTTTCTTATGATTGGGTGTTGGTCAAATATTTATAAAGAAAAACACCTTTATTTTGGTTCAGTGTCTACCGTACGTTATGAATCACCCTGTACTTATAAGTCTGACGTTCAGTAAATAAGCTTTGGATACAAGTTTTAAGAGAAAATACTATTATATGGAAATGGTAATGTGATCACAGAATTGTTTGAACCCCTAGAATTTTTAATTATAATTGTTTCCATTGTTGCTTTCAGTACTGTGGAGACATTTTATTTTTTCAAATGGCAACCTATGTTATGTAAAAATTTCTTTTGAAAAAGGTTGGCGGAATAAAATTTGCTTAGGTTAATTAAAAAATAAGAAAATGTACGTCAAGTCTGTACAAGTTGAAGTAATATGTATGAGTAATGTACTCTCGTAAGATTTTAATGACAATATAGTCTCTCTTTATAACGTCGTAACATCTTGGGAGAGTAGCACAGGTCGGCATTACAAAGTAGCTACTGCGGCCAGCACTACGCTTCAACGGCCTATTATTACCCCAGGGTGTTTCCTATAATGCTCATTACATGTTGAAAAAACAACCTAGATGTTATGGTGATTGTCGGAAATCGAACTTTGGACATCTTGCATAGTAACCGGCGCGGCGGCTATGTTGGTTGTAGTACACAGCATTACTTCGTAATATTTTCAGTATTATATTAACTACATTGTATGCAATTGCGCACATCAGTTTAAGTTTATTAAGAAGATTGACTTTGTTATATGGGGAAAATTTTTGTTTCAAATAGTACCACTACATGCAAAACATGATCAGCAATAGCTTGTACGTACTTAAGCTACAGAATTTATAATGCATAACCACAATTATGTACAGTACAGTTGATACAATTACTGCTTCCTCTAGAATGCTAACACTAAGAATGCTTGACATAACATCCGTAGTGATTACGACCTCAGTGTGGGTTTCCTAGTTCTTCGTCATCATGTGAAAAAGCAATAATTTATTTGATAGATGCAGGTGGATTTTACACAAGTTTTAAACATGGTGAAGTACAGAATGTCGTAGAAAATCTAGCTATTACAAGATTGGAGTTTTTGCCAACCGGATCCATAAAAAATGCACACTGCACTTCTAAACTGCCGTCGCCACATTAACATTTAAGAGGAAATATTCGAAAGCTTTAAGTTGCTAAATGTGATACATGTTCCATTCCAAATATTTGTAAAAATTATTTGAAGTTATAACTAGCACATTGAATTTTAACTTCTCATTCTCATTTTGCTTTTAATCTCTAGCGTCCTTCGACCGTCCTCGGTGAAGCTAGTGTAAAGAATCTACATGTTTAATATACCATAAAAATGCCCGAGGAGTTCTTAAATAATATTATGAAAACGTCTCAGAAATATATACAACTCGTAGACATTCGTTAAGAAGATAATACAAAAATAGAATTACAGGGTTGACGCTAACTAATATGGGAATCTTTATATTAATAATAAAGAAAAAAGGCTACTGTAATTGTAGTCAATATATATGATATCTTAAAAACGTTTGTGTAGAGCAAATTGTATCCATTAAATTATTAAAGTACGGGGGCTGTTTCAACTCTTCCAAATGTGAGTTGGTGTAGAGGTACGTGAAAAATTTTTGGTACATTGCGGAGTCGTACTAGAAATAATTATCAACGGGAAATTATTCTGATCCTGAATCGAAACAGAAATCGATGTAGTGGCATGTAAAAGGATCCAACACTTCCAAAAAGTTTAAAGTTTCTGCAGAAAATGTAATGACCATAATTTTTTGGGACTGTTAAGGAATTTTTCTTATTAATTATCAGCAGTTTATTGAATCACCTCAGATATTTTGTTAAAGTGAAGATGCGGAAAGCTGATTCGAAGTGTTTTCCTACTGCACGACAATGCACCAGTGCATAAGTCAAGACTTGCAAATATTGCTCTTGCTGTTTGCGGCTTCGAAGAAATTGATCAGCCTCCTATTGAATATTTTGTGTTTCCTCAAAAAACTATTAATGGTTCAAAATTTAAGGACAATCACAAACTTATAGAAGATATTGAAGACACTTTTGAGAAGAAACTAAATGAATATCTTTACAAAGGGGTAAAGTTGTTATTGAAGAAGGTAACCTTCCCCATTGAAATCCTTCGACTCTAGGTACCCCAACAAAGAAATTTCAAATGGGAACACCTACTTTTTATATCTCAATGAAAAGCTCTACGTAACGCTGTTAAGCAGCATCAAAAAGAATTTTCCCAAATTGTTTCGAAAAAATTAGATAATAAAACTCAAGAGGTTCTGGACCAATTATTGTAATTCAAATTTTAAAATATTAGTTCCAATATTCAGAAAGGTTTCGATTATTCTCTAGGCAATAGGAATAGGAATAGCTCGCAACTCTTGAACTATTCCTTGTCGCAATTGTACGATGGACTAATTCTGAGTATCTTTGTATACGACAGATTTTAAGTGACCCCATAGAAAGAAGTCTAATGGCGTCAAAATCCAAAGATCTTGTGGGCCATTTGTATGAAATGAGTCGGAAAAAATGTTTGCTACTACTGAAGAGCTTTTAAATGAGGTATCACAAAGTAGGTGTTAGCATTTAACATTTTTTCTTAGTGCACCTAGAGCCTAGGGAGTTGAATTAGGAAGGTTACCTTTCGAGACATGATGATTCGCCCTCCATGTTCTAGAAACGTTCCCTAGAAATCTTCAATGCCTATTTTACTTTCAGAGGTATACCACATTGTACGTTTAAAATTGATATCCTGTATATTGCAAATCAATTTTTGTAACTGTTTTAGTCTTATATTTTCATGCTCACTGTGGAAATATAAAAACGGCCTTGAGTAATACCAAAAATTGGGAACCATGAGAGTTCATTTGAAGTCAATAGTTAAGCAACCTGCAAGGTGATCACAAAGTTCTACAAAATCGAAAGGTGTTATTTGGAAAATGAATTCATCGAAATTATAATAACAGAACAAAGTACTGACGTAGTTGTAGTCATTATTTATACTACCATCGAAATGTCCTAAAGATGTGTTAAACAACCATATAGAATAATAATAAAACAAAATGGTTCTTTTAGGTCAATATTTACAATACCTTTAAAATATATGCAAAACTTTAGCAGATGGAAATGCATATGTAAGTAAATGCTATTAAACCTGTAAAAACGTAGCAAGTATGTCAGAGTTTTTTGACCGAAAAGTATCTGGTAAAATATTAATTGTCTAAAACAACAATAGACTGTGTAGTATTGAACAGTTGCTTTTCGGTGGTACACCGACACAATTTTAGTTTGAATTTCGCTTGTGTCTAAGCTGAGTTGGAACGGTAATTCTTCTTTTGTGGTGTAAAGCACGTGAAAGTATGGTCGGTTGAAGTGTGAGTTGGATAAAATTTTACACGGAGGTTGCAACGAGAGTTCAAGTATAAAAAATATAAGCATCATTAACCCTCCATAGAGTTGCAGAACCGTTTTCATATTTCACAAATACATGGCTGTCAGCGTAACGCGAGAAACGTCACGCTCGCCGAATTGTATCATGTATGTATTCAAATACAAACCCCGATCTCATAAATATTGCCGGACGAATCTTTGCACATGTAAACGATACCACCACAAATATGAGTTAAATAAATCTGACAGCGCCACATTTTAAATCAGTTACACTGCCCAGTTTTATTGCATTTTTATGCGAGCCGTAAAAACTTTGCAGAGTTTAATGTTTGGGTAAGGGAAGTAAGTGCGTGGAAAACGCAACTCGCTTAAGGCCATATAAAAGATTTTAATTTTTACATAAACTTGATACTGGCAAGGACGTGAGATGTAACATAATACGTTTCGCAGCTGTAAAAGCCGACAAAAATTCTGATTTGTGCGAACCTCAAAATTATCCATTTTTATTATTCTGGTTTTTTGAACGGTCAACGTTATAGCCAGAAGATTTAGTTTAGAACAACAGAAGAAACGTCGGTGAAACAGAACCGTAAAACTTGATATTAACTAGTGTCATTATTGTTCAGTTTACTTTTTGGTATTACTGTTTTTCTCATTGTAGATACTTCTAAAATTGGAGAGTCGTGTTTATATTTAATCTTGGTATTCCCCCAAATATTGAATGACTATCGATTTGATTTATAGGTAAAAGAAATCCGCTTACGGGAAGTTGGAGCTCACAACAACCAGGGTTATGAAGAGGATGTTTTCCTGGATTGTTCTCATGCATTGATGCTAGAAAATCGGTAGTGGTTTTACTGTGAAAACATGTATTTGAAATAGGGTTTCCCTGAATTTATTGCCACAAATCCACTAAAGCGATTTTTATCGATTTTAGTACAGCAATAAAATAAAATCCATATAAACATCGATTAGTTCCTGCGTGACGAGACATTAGAATATTGTTTTATATATTTTTCTTAAATCGAGTGCGAATGGTATAAGATTATATATTTTTTTAGACAAATATGTAAAATGGTGTTTAATCAGGCAAACCTTGATACTTGGTGCTTAAGACAGTACTATTTTTAGCTATTAAAAATAATCCTTAGCGGTATTCTAAGTGCAGTACAATGGGTAAGTACTTGGATGGGTGGCCAGTATAGTGTCGTGTTCCGGAAGGCACGTAAAGTCGTCGGCCTCGGTTGTCATATATATTTGGCAACCGTAAACCATATAGAAGAACTTCTTTTTGTTCGGCGGGTTAGGTTAGCCTCCGGCCCAGCTTACGTGCAAAAAGGACTCACGTAGCCTACTCCTTCATAGGTGACTGAAGTGGGTGTCGTCTTATTTGACGGGTGCGAAGTCCGTCAGGTAAAATAACCGGTTCAACTAAGATGGGCGGCCACGTGCTCAAGAAACCAGTGACCAAAAACAAGTGTCGAATTAAATCTAGCTACTAAAGTACAATAATTAAACATCTTTGCAGTTAACTAAAAATCAGCATTTCTTTACCAATATATTACATGTTTAATCTCAATATTCTTAATATAAATCAAAGACAAGACAGCTTGAAGATTGTTAGTGTGTCTAATTTGCACGAGAAATTCAATTTAATTTTTAAATATTTGAATTTAAATAATAGTTATTCAAATATTAAAATAATTGTATTTCTACTGAAATACTAATAACTAAAAATGCAGTGTTAATTATATATTTGAAATAATTTGAACACACAGGTGAATCAGGTACAAAGTTTAGAACAGGTTAAACACAAACCCTAGTTACTCACGAACAAACTAAATATCATTTTTTTATCATTACTAAATAACATCGACTAAAAAATTAAATTCCAATTAGTATCATATTTTGTACACAATTAAAAATGACTGAAATAGATAGATACTATTGCATTTAATTAACATGGACCACTTGATTTTAATAAAACAGTTTAATCGCTGTCGTCTTCATATTCCTCGTCTTAATTGCCGGATGAATCATCGCCCAAATTAATTATTAAAGGTTCTACCCCATCAACTATAATTTCACGATGCCACCAAGATTTTATAAGATCTTCTGTATGTCGTACACAATTTTTGAATTCATTTTCACCGCATTGATGTAAAGTTTTTTCCCACATTTTTATAACTTGCTCATCAAAAACCTTCGCGCCCGGTATGTTTGTCGTAGTAGCGTTTAATATTCGCCCAAATTAATTCTATTGCGTCACCTGTTTTGGAACCACTGAACACTGTAAGTGGTATCTCTTTTCGTTTCACAAGTCACCGCAGTGCATTTCATAAACTTTAGAGCGGCAATCTGCAAGACTTGCGCTCGCTCTGATAGACTATACGAAATAAGGAGCTAGAAAGAGAGCAATATAAATACAAGTGTTGTGGTGGTTCGTACTGCGAAGGGCTTCCCGTCAAATAAGACGACACCCGACTATAACAGGTCATTGGCCTATACACAGAAGAAAAAGTAAAAATATTACCCTAAAATAAATCTAATAAAGATATTGTACCAATAAGAAAATATAGCATTAGATAAAAAGTAATCTATTGTTGGTTGCTGATAACTGTATTTGATTTAACAATATTGCTCGTAACAGAAACAAAATTAATGATTTTGTTCGGTTCCCAACAATAATCTTTCATTTTTGTATATGTTTGAGTTTGCCGTCACACGTGGACCGAAGGGCCGTGCCCCCCCGTCGATAGACAGGAAGCTGTCCCACGTGAAGGTCCACTCTTCGGACAACATTACTGTCAGTGCAATGATTTAGTTATTGGGCCACGTGCGGGTTCGTTACGCACATGGTATAGATTTGCGTAAGATTTGTTAGCTGACAATAGCGTGGGACGTTTCTGGTTCTAAGGTTTAGTTTTTAGAAAATATCTTCGCCCTCTTCGGAGGCCCTGTTTATAATTATTACCATTTGAACATTCACAGGGAGCAGACCTATATCTGTCGCCTGCTACTGTGTGATGTGATTCTTGTAATCAAAATTACTATTTTATCATTCGCAGAGAGCAGACCTTTATCTGCCGCCTGCTCCTATATTGTATCATTCTCATACCATCGTGATCAGTTAATAAAGTGTTATACTAAAATCAACAATTGCTCATTGTATTAATTCTTCTGTTCGTCCTATTTAATCAGACAATTCGTAAACTCTTTTGAGAATAGTGTGTGAACGTGTACCTCAGCATCGCGTATCCACCAGATTTCTTGCCTTACTTCTTTGAAAAATAAATAAAACTTGTTGAAATTGTATCTATTATTATTCTTAAAATATAGATTTAAAATTGTATGGAATTACACAACAATTGTTACCTGACATACAAGCACCAACTTTTTCCATTTGCTTAAAATAAAATATTGTAAGTTTGAGTTTGTAGTCAAATCGAGTATATGGATTTGCATATTATTTGTAGAAATGTATGGTTTTATGGTAATTTAGCAAAAGTGAATATAGAATTCTTTGAAAAATGTATTCTTCTTTAGCATAGTCCCTACTTCTTTTTATAATACTTTCGCAAAACCAAAGAGTACGAGTCTGAGTTGTGGAAAACCATGGTTTTATAAAGATTTTATTAAAAAATAGAAAGACAATTACGTAAAATAGTTAAAAAACGATTCATTCATGGTAAAAGAGCCACATTTAATCGTTTTTTTAAATATTTCCACACTATTAAAAACTATAATGAAGGGGTAGTATTTTTCGCGAATACCTACAATCCTGGGGAATTCACAAAAAGCTTGAAATGTGTTGCAATCAAATCTAAAATAATTTCCTGACAATATGTTTGTTGCTCAATGGGAGTACGGAAATTTATAAATGATGTAAAACAGTCACAAACATAAAACGGACAAATGATTGCAGAGGTAAAGTTCAATGTTGGATATATGACTTTCATTTCTCTGCGCTCTTATTTGACAATGCATGCCATGAAATGTGAGACCATTTGTCCACCCTGGTTCAACTCGCACCTATGACACGGGAACTAAAGGTTAATGCGACACATTTTTCATCTCATAAGCTTATTTTAATTCAATGTTATGTGGGTTTTATTAAAAACGCGACACTTTGAATGCTGATGAGATAGAATGCATATCTCCACTTATTTGACTTTTAAATTGTTTGTATAAACTGCTCCGCTCACTTCGCCAAATTCCATTTACATTTTAAATATATTTAACTAAAACATGCATTTAGTGCCGTTTTGTTTTGCTTTGCAACATTATCCAGTCATAAAATTTTCCGCTGATATCGCGCAAATTATAATTAATACATTTGAAATGGAAGTCTCACGGTCTCTGTCTCGTACCCGTAGTGAACTGCGAACACATCCAGATACTATATACGTTTTGGCTTATCTCGATTTGATCCTGACAAGGCATCTGGAGAATTACGGCAATATCTGTCCGTGAAATGGCGGGCTTGTCACTGTCAAACGAAAGACCTCCTTGTCTTGGGACTGATATACGGTATGATATCTAATAATCCTAGTAAACTGGCACAAAGCCCGCAACTGAATTTCCAAAAATATTTTCACTAGTAAATATATTCAGGCATATTTTTATGCAAAGTATTAATTTAATTAACTATTACGAAATTTGTCATGAAAGCCAGCTTTGATCTCCATGTGCATGGGGTTCTGTACAAAAGCGTCTGTAGGATTTCTGACTGGTTTCGGCAAAAAGAGCAAGATATTGTGATTAAAATGGACTATGAATGTTCGTTGGAGATTAATGTATGTGCTAATACCCATAGTGGCCATTCAGGCATAAAAGACGAGGCAATTTATTGGAAATTCGTCCTGAGCGCGCATTGCTTTTACCAAATTAAAATGAATGGTTCCAGTCATTTCATATTTACATGCCGATTCTTCTGATCAGCCCTTTCTCCTTATAATGTCTCTGTAACTACCATTTGCAAGACATAAATGAGTGCCGCATTTCCATTGAAAGACGCTTACTGACTTTCAAATACTGTATAGATTCTGTACAGTATTTTAAAATCAGTAAAATGTTTCTCGGTAGTTCTATAGTATAGAAACATGTAAACCTCTCCTATATCGTAAAATTATGATGTCTGGTAACGCATGGTAGGATACTAATTCTTAATAATTCTCATTTTTCCACAAAAAATGATTTTTAATTTCACTTACACTTAGAGCTTTTGAAGTTCATTATAATTCGATTCCAACGCTATGAGAATGAACAGCATGTGTTTAAAATGAAATATTTTATATTTTTCAAGAGACTTCTGGTTTATGACAAGTTTCAAACAATACAGTCAAGAAAGTTGAGGCAAAATGTTATCAAACGCAATATTTAATTAGCCTGTTGACGCAGACATAACCTTACTTAAATATAAATATGATATTGGGTATACTGAAACACGTATATGAAAACCGAGATCATTTTAGAGAGATGTTAGAAGTAAAGTATTTTCTATGAATCGCTTCCACTGCATATGGCGGCGGTTGCTCATTACTTTTATAAGTAATGTTGCTTGTTTGACAAAACAGTTTGACCACATCGTTGAAAATGTTTATAGTCAACGACAGCATTGGGACAACTGGGCGCGAAGGCCTTCATACAATTTTAAGGACAATATGACTAATTTCAATTAGCTTTACTATTAATAAACCATACCCGATTCAACGTGTTTCCCGTTTCTGATAATATAATCAAAATAGTTGTGTATAAGTTAAAAATTAAATTCTATATTACGTAGATGCAAAGGTAACAGGGACCTCGGTGGTCTAGTGCGAGAACGCATTGGGCACTCGAGGTCACAGCAAATGCAGTCGCTCCGTTGGGGCGATCGAATCCCGACTGGGGTGGTAGAATTTCGCTTAGTTAAGTTTAGGGTGCATGTTGCATGAATATTTAGTATGTAAGGGACGCCTGCACCCCCTCAAGTAATGCGAAAACGGTTCCAGGGTTGGGGGGCGATAGTATGAATGAATGA
This sequence comes from Limonius californicus, assembly GCA_014611495.1. NCBI lineage: Eukaryota > Metazoa > Arthropoda > Insecta > Coleoptera > Elateridae > Limonius > Limonius californicus. The sequence continues at coordinate 6,219 of JABXWE010056815.1, read as the reverse complement.
GAAAAAAAAAAGATGAAAAGGTAAATTATATTTTATAATAAAATTACACGAAATAACATTAACCTGTTATGATAAATGTTTGAAACTTAGATGCTAAATGCCACATAGAGCCCGTTCCAACTGATAAAGCGAGAGTTTTGTCAGATAATGCGATCGCTTGCTAACATTGAGTTGTCGTACGTCCGCAAAATTTTAACGTTTAAATATTAACTAGAGATTCTATGGCTTGAATGCATTTGAGTCATTGTCATTGAAAAATTTGGGAGGGTGAGTTACCTCACGTGTACTTAAGCCACATAGGTGGGCCCATCGTGCTGCCTCCCCAGCAGCTCCCCAATTTAGAAATCACCCAAGCCATTCAATCTTTGGGATGTACTTGAGGACACCCGCAACTGGGGTGTTGCTGAGTTCGGCCATGTCAGGCCAAAAGTCTCCCAACATGGATCCTCTGATTGTTGCGAGAGCTGGGCAGTGACATAGAAGATGGTCTGCGGTCTCGATATTCCCGTTGCATTCTCGACAGTTTGGGCTGTCCGCCAGTCCCATTCTGTCCATGTGTTGATATAGGGTGCAGTGTCCAGTAAGATACCTACAACTAGTCACAGGTTCTTTCGCGACAGTTGCACATCATATTTGGCTGTCTATGGTGAGGGGTGAGGGTGCAGTAATACCAGCCCTTGCATGACGACAACTTTCAGTGTTTACCCATCTTCGTGTGAAATTTTTTAGGGTTTCTTGGTATAGTATAAAGCTTAATGGCCTCAGAGATGTAGGAATAACGGGTTCTGGTTCCCAAAGAGGTTGTTCGGAGGATAGTCTTGCAATCTCATTAGCCTCCTCATTGTAGTAGTTTCCGTCATATCCTTTTACCCATATAAGGGAAATGACATTATCTGTTTAGATATCATCGAGCTTCACGGAACTGCAGTACCATTCCTGGGTTAATTTTGCAACTACCCAGGGCTAGTAAAGCGGCTCTGCTGTCACTGTAGATGCCAATACTGTGGTTCTTGATCTGTCGTTCAAGAATTGCATTTACATCATGCATTATTCCCACTACCTTCGCTTGGAAGACAGTAGCAATTTTGCCTAGTGGTATGCTGTCGCGTAGGTTCAGGTCATCGGAGAAGACTCTCGCACCCTTTCCATGCTGTGTTTTAGAGCCGTCGGTAAAGATGGATATGTCCATACGGTGGGTTGGCTCAGCCTTGGCATAAACACTGAGGTGTCTATTGAAGGCATACTGTGGAGGGAAGTAGTTTACCATTACGTTTAGAAGAGGGGTCTTGACGACTGCCTCATCCAGGATGCGGGCATGTCTGCCTCACTTGCCTGCTGTGTGCCACAGACCCTTATGGCGCAGCCTCAAACCCGTCTTCACAGCTACTTTCTCCACAAAAGAGTGATGGAAGGCATACGATCACCCCTAAGGCGGTCGTAGGGGTTGAATTTATAGCACCTGTAGAACTAAGACAGGTATGACCTTGTACACGTCCTAGTTTGGTTACTGCCGTAACTTGTCTGACCCTGGGCCCTTGGATAAGTGCTCCATAACATAGCATAGGTTTAATCACGGCAGTATACAGCCACAAAGTAATTCTGTGAGAAAGTCCTCAGGATTTACCTATAGCGCGACGATACTGCCAGAAAGCCATGCATGCTTTTTCAGTTTTAGCTATAAAATGTTTCTCCCAATTTAGCTGTTTATCAAAAATAGCTCCTAGGTATTTGACATTATCTGAAAAGCTGAGAGAAGTGTCAAATAGTAAAGGTATACGTAAGGGTCCAACCTTCCTTTTCTCTGTAACAAGTTCAATTTCTGTCTTCAAGGGGTTGACAGAGAGGGACTGATCACTACATCATTTTTCCGTTATTAGGCGAGCCGGTTGCATTAAGGTGTAGGGCATGCGCTCAAATTTCCCTGTGATGAGGATGGCAACGTCATCCGCATATCCTATGGTATAGAACCCAGTTTCATTGAGTGAGCTCAGAAGGCTGTCCACCATTGTATATTACAGTGGATACAGAACCCCGCCTTGTAGACAACCTTTCGTCACTACAGTCTAATAGAGAACTGCTGTCGTCGTAAGCATGTGCTTTATCGACTCACAGAGAGTAACTGCAACTCCATGTCTACGTAAGGCAGAGTTAATACTTTCAAAGGAAGCCCTATCAAAGACTCCTTAAATAACAATGAAGACTCCCAGGGTAGACATTTTATTATCTAGCGATCTGTCAATTCGATTCACCACAGCGTCTAGCACCGATTCAGTAGATCTCTCAACTCTCTGGGATGTGAGCATGTTGGTTCAGGTGCAGTGGTTGTGAAACAAGCACCTTCTCCATTATTTCTCGGTCACAAAGTCTCTCAAGCGTCTTTAGTAAGGAGGATGTAAGACTAATGGTTAGTGCATTTGAGTGTATAGATCGTTAAGGTAATTAGACAACAAATATTCATCAGGGATTTCAGAAACGATAACGTGTTACTTAACATAATGTTAATAGATGCATTCTGAATTTATTTTATTAGGAAGGTAAAATGCTTGCTAAACGCCACAAGTCATTTACCTACGAATAAACCACAGATTACTACGCCTATTTTATGCTACTGCCCATTCTTAACTTTCGCCATATCAATTGGAACGGGTTCTACGTAGACACTTTTTGGATACCTTTTAGTTTACGGACAAAATATACAGGAACTGAATAACACCATTGATTTCCTTGCTTTGGCGCTAAATTCAATTAATCTGCTGCAAGATCAACAAAGTGAAATAATGGAATAATGCGATGTCCGGTGCATTTGACTTACATCTTATTACACATGTAAAGCAAGCGCAATACATTTGTTACAGCTTAAATTTCAATAAATACAATTGCAAACATGAAACTGCGCTGCATGATAAATTATATGTAGACGTTGAGTGATGAACAGCTTGCGTTGGAAGCAGCTGTCCCCTTAGTAGACAGAACACTCGGTTTCGTGTTAAAACACACGCGAAAGTGGCTGAAATATGGTATTTCGGCAATTATTTTTAAAAAGTTGATTAAACCTCTGACACATGCCTTGTCAGAAAAAATTAGGTGCTGACGTTAAACGAATAATAGAGATCATATCATTTTATTACGTTAATTTTGTGTAACTTTTCGAATTATGCTAGAAGCTGAATGTTTTATTCAGGGTGGACTACAAACCCTATAGCACCTAGCAGATCAAAACTATAGGCTAACACATGTGGGCGGATTAGACGTTGCACGGTAATATCTGTATGGTGGGCTGCAATGAGATGCTAATGTATATTGTGGTTTGCAGTAGTAGATTGTCAAAAGGTACAAATTTCTAAATTTCGTCATTATCATTATCGTGTTCCTCGTTTGTACCGCTTACACAGTATATGTAATTTAGCTAATCTCTTTGAGCAGACGAAATTTCATACGCAGTTTGCAAGTTCTGAATAAGAAATGTTGTTTAAAACAGAAGGCTTAAATGTTTATTCTAACAGTAAGGGTTTAGAAAGGAAAACGTGTTGGTTTAAGGAGAGCAGAATCAACAATCTTGTATTGTTTCTCACGTAGACAAGATAAACTAAAGCAGCCTTAGGATTCATTTAGCGTAAATTCTGTAGTTCTTACTAAATGACGGCAAACCCGCAAAATTGTTCTAACGCCATAGGTAAAGTTGACGTAACGTCCGCAAATAGAGCAAACATCAATGTAAAGATACTCCTTCGGTCGTATCATTTAAAGTAAATGCTGAGGCAAAACTTGACGTATGTCATAGGGCGATCCCGCCACAGCAAAAACGCAATGCTAATTTTACACAAGAATCAACTAGTGCTCCATGAAAATTACCATGTGCCTTCAAGATTCTCTACTACGCATTTTGATTGCTCTCCGTAGTTCTCCAGTATGAAACAATTTACATCATTTAAACAATGTAATTTTATAACGTACTGTAGTCAACAACACAGCAGTATTTTTAAACATTCTTATTTGGAAGATATAGTACTCATATCACTTGCAATGTTTTCAACTAATATGAATTGGCAGAAGCCGATGGCAATATGGAATATGAAGTCTGAAATAATATGCATTACATTCAGAAGAAAAACTTGAAAATATGGGGTGTCCAATTTTGAACTTGGGGTATTGTTTTTTTTAATATAACTCATAATTTAAAAAACTTTCATTTATACGTAAAGAGGAATTGTGGTCGAAATAAAATATTTGCGGAATGTCCCCTTGGTTATTTCTGCAGATGGCCACTCTTTCGATGAAATTTTTAACTGTATTTTAGCACAGCTCCTTAATACCTCGTCGAATGTTACTCTGGAGTTCGTCGATAACAAAGTCCTCAACAAAGCCCCCTTCCCCAAATTATAGAAGCCTTAGATCTCACGATCTCACAGCCCAATTACTTAAATTTTTTTTCTATCGGCTTCTGTTTCTGCGCTGTGACGTTGTCACACATTTTTCCCCCGTTTTGATAGATCTCCTCACCAAGTAAATGGCGATATAAAAAATTAGGAGCTCACATATAAATTTTTTGAGAAAAATACACAAAGTAGAAATAACTAATAATTTGTGTTTAACGAAAATAAGAATATTATAAAGAAAATTTCCCAATAGAAATTTTTTAATTGTCCAGCATTAACCAATCGACATTGTCTAGCGCGTGTGTAAACACTTTGTATCGCACGCCCAACAATTTCCGGGCTGATACTTTTCATTTCTAAATAAATCCGGCATTCGGTTAAATTGTTTGACATATTAATGTACACTCGTAATTTCATACGATCTAATAGAAACTGTAGCGGCGTTAGTATGGTGATCGCGCAGGCTACACCTACGGTCCTCGTCGTTCTGTCTGTTGGGTCATGTGAAATTGCGACTTTACATTAGTAGGTCAAACAATTTAGACGATTTAAAGCGTCACTAAAGAAAGGAAAACAAAAATGGGGTTGCCACTTAAAAATTTTTTTTGGTGATGGCATAGCATTGAAACAAAAAAACAAAGAGCCGATAGAAAAAAAACTAAATTCTTAACCTAACATTTTGTATATAAAATCATAAGTCGCGCGGCAAAGGATTGCAGTTCAGCTGATCAAAGCAGTAGTAGCCTCTGTCAAATTTGCATAACGTTTTCTCTATGATGCGTTCTGGCTGGGACACTATATGCATAAATTACCTACACACACTAGTATGTATGGCTGGCCAAGATTGAAGTCACCATAAGGTGAATATGAAGAAATATCCAATGTAATATCTCTTTCACTATGATATTCTGTTATTTAACTATAAGTTATTAAAACCTTGTCAATATGTAGTTTGTATTCAACCAAATTTTTGTCATTGATGAATAAATAAATAAATAGCGATGTCAAGGGCCATCTCATCCTGTATATTCATTTATTTTAAACACACCCGCTCTTTTCCAATTTTTTGTATTGTTACTGTCCCATACAGAAACAACGTTAAACTGGGAATATCTTTTTTGCTGACTGCTTGTAGCATTCCCTCTTCAGAAAATAAGAAATATATCAGATAGCACCACTCGTTTCACGTGTTTTTACTTCTCGCGCTAGCTTCATTGGCCTTGATTCCTGGAACTAACATAATAACTAAATACAAGTCTAATTTTCTTCTTGATATTAAGCAGAAATGCTGAGCTAATTTGTTTTATTTACAAAAACGAAACTGCAGTAAGAATGACTTCTGTTTGTTTCCTAGAAAGCAATTAATCATAGGAAAAATGTCTGGAGAGGATAAAGACAGTGAAATAAACTCATCTTGTACAGAGCAATGTATATCGCTTAACATGCCATACTTTTTCAAGTAAAACAAGAATTAAGGAACTCGTTCAAGCAAGAAAAATTGCAAATGCAAGATCTCGTCTTAGAATCCTTGAATGCTCGATTATTATGTAGACAATTCACATATATTTCGTGAAATACTTTGGCTTCTGAAAGCATTTCAGGAAGAATAAAACCCGAAATTCGTGATGTTTGACATTATTATTTAAATTTCTCTACTTACGAGGACAGCCGTTTTTACAAACGACCACTAGGTGGCGCTATTGAGACGTGTCATTACTATTTTCGTACAATTTGATATTCGTTATTGTGAAAACAGTGGCAGCTTAGAAATTGAAAGTTCAGGTGAAGGTTGTCGTTGGATGATTTTATACGATTTTAATAAAGGCCTAACTCAACAACAATG
>JABXWE010056813.1:0-17311 GCA_014611495.1 Limonius californicus | reverse complement strand
GGTGTATAAATTACATTGGACTTATATTATATGATATTTGATTTGTGGTTGATTTATATACAGGGTGTTTGCAATTTAGTGACCAATATATTATTTTCAGTTTATTACTTCATTTGTTGCGTTTTATTGTGTCTTGTTTCCTTGTTTATGATTTTGTTGGAACCGTTGACGTTCGTTCTGCGAGGTAAGAGTTTACCCTTATGTGGATTCGGTAAGGTAGGTCTGATTTATCGCTGCACGACGACTGGTGAAGTAGAATCCTGGCGCCCTTTAAAGATTGTTAGTTTGAAGATTATTTTCACCCACCCCGTGTCGCAGACTGAGAGAGCCGTGGTGAAAACACCGATACGTGCAGTGAGTTACCCGTGGGTAGAATATTTCGGTTTTTCCAAATTTGTTACCAGAAAGTGTGTTGGTCTTGTTACTTTGTCTTGTTGTTTCCGTGCGCAGGTTTTTGGTAACATGATATCCAATAGGTTAGGTACATCCAATCCCTTTGTTGTATATTCTTTGTCTCTCTTGCTTTTTCTATCCCTTCGTAGCAACTCTTTCTACAATTACCCCTCTTTTTCCTTCTCGATGAGATCCACTCCATTGCTTTTGTTGGTATTCTTCCTCTATTCTTTTCACATGGCCGAACCATATTAATTGTTTCTCTCGATTTCTTCTACAATATCCCTATCTATCATATCCTTTATTGTCGCGTATCTTACTCTTTCCATTCTTTATTAACCCACTGCTCCTGTACCCCTACTCTTAGAAAATCTATTTCCAACACTATCATTTTATTTTTGTTTTAGCTCCATTAAGTGCTACCCTGTTAATTGGTGTAATTTGCGTGTTGCATGTTGGATTTTTAGTTTTCTTGGTTTTACCTCCACCTCAAAATATCCTATTCAACGCTCCAATTACTCTTCTGCTTTTCTTCATTCATTCATTTATTACATTCTCATCCGTTCGTTTGCTTTATATCTTTACTTCAACGTATGTGCATTCTTCGCATTTTTCTATTGTTTCACCTATGGTTAATAGTAGTCGATCCATCTGTATTCGTAGCGGCAAATACATTGTTTATACGAGGCTTGTTCAACTGAAACCCATCTTTGATCTACTTGCAAATGCATTAATTCAAATGACGTTTGTTATTGTTAGTTTAAAATTTCGATTTTCAAATGTCATTTGTTGTTGGAAATCCCTCCAAGTTTAATCAGCGTGCTGTCCTACAATTTTTATGCGCTGAGGGTGTGCAGCCATTGCATATTCATACGAGAATGCAAGCAGTGTATGGAAATGCATGTATTGCGTACCCAACTGTGAAGGAATGGTGCCGCAAATTTAAGAATGGAAAAGAGGGGACTATGGATGATCCGCGACCAGGTGCACGGTGTACTGCATTGGCAGAAAAGAATATGGCATGTGTGGAAAGCCTTATTAGAAAAAATCGTCGAATTTCAATAAGAGAAATTTCAGAAATTGTTGGTGCGAGTGTAGGATTTATCCATAGTATTGTTCGCAATCTGGATGGATTCCTCGTTTCTTGTCTAATGAAGAAAAATGCTTTCGAATAGGCTTATCTCTGCAACACCTCAAAGTCTACAGGCAAAATGGTGATGATTTTCTTCTGTCAATAGTTGCTGGTGACGAAACTGGGTGCCATTACTATGAGCCATCCAGTAAGTTATCGTCGATGCAGTGGAAACATTCAAGTTCACCACCAACACCGAAAAAGATTAAAGCACAACTTTCTGCAGGTAAAGTGATGTTAACATTTTTTTTTCGATCGTCGAGGACCCTTGTTTATCGAATTTAAGGATCCTGGAATAAATGTCAACGCAAATCTGTATCATGAAACTTTAAACAAGCTTCATTAGGCAATAAGACGGAAACGTCCAGGAAAATTCGCGCGTGGGGCTATTTTGCTGCACGACAATGCTAGGCCTCATGTTGGTAATGTGGTAAAAGAAAAATTTCATCGAAAGAAATGGAGGGTTTTAGAGCATCCACCCAATAGCCCGGATCTATCACCATGCTATTTCCATGTTTTTGGACCGCCGACAAAGGCTTTAACACGTCGGCATTTCGAGTCTGACGCAGAAGTACAGATAGTTGTGGAAGACTTCTTCAATCAGCAGCCACAAGAATTCTATGAGCAGGGTATACGTCGATTAGTAAAACAATGGGATAGGTGCCTTAACTGTGACGGTAATTATTTGTAATTAAATTGCTAAATAATTTTTTTATAAAGCAAAGGCGGGTTTGAATTGAACACACCTCGTAATTACTCACATCTGCCACTAAGATTAAAGTTTGGATAAAATAAAGTGATCTCCAGCAGAATCAAAGTCTTTTAGAAAATATCCCAAGATTACCTTAATAATAAATTCAATTGCAGCAAAAATTCTTAAATCCATTTGGTTTGCAGATGAAACTACAATCAACCAAGGAAAACTCCCTCTTCAAGGATTTTCAACTAATAACAATGAAATGCAAGAATTTTGAAACACCAAGTTCACCAGTTCGAAGTACAGCACCGATCAGACAAACCAAGTCCAAATATAATATAATTTAACAAAAATTAACCTCCGATATTTATTCCATTAACCAATAAGAAAACTTAATCCTATAAGTATAACTCAGACCACTAACTAATATTTAAAGATAAATTATACTATGAATATAAGATAACACAGCGATATTTACAGATTCAATGAATCTTTTCAGGGGGTAAAAGTATATACGCAAACGTGTAATTGAACCATTTTTTACATGTTACGAGAAGTTGCTTACATCAGGCGCCTGAACAAACTGTAAACAAAATGAGCTAATATGGCATCAAAACATTTAATCCTTGTTTAATCTTTAAAGAAGCTTGCGTTCATTGTAGGACTACACGTCCACATTTCATAATTAACGGTAATCTCTCATGTTTATTATACGTTATACGTTTTCATTCCGTTAATGCTTCTCCCAGACAACAAAGAATAATAGTTTTAAATCGAGAAACGGTAGCAATAATCAGAAATACTGAAAGAAAATTTAGATTGTCTGCGTGAATGTACAAACTGGAGCAGTAAAGGTTGAATTTATTATTTTTTAACTGTTTACAAATTTTGACGTGAGTTAATATCTTGTTTCATTATTATTCCGTATGAGTTCCGAATTGTTTGACTCGCAGTTTGACCCGGCGCGAATTAAGTTTAACGAAACTTGATAATTAAAAAATATAAAATTTATTTTATCAAGTACGGAGTTACATGTATGAACAGTATAACAGTATAACTGACAAACTAATATAACTGACTTAAAAATACGGATACATCGCTTATATAGACTTAATTATCTAAATGTTTACACATTGCGTCCTGCACACATGAATATACAAGGGGTAGATTCATGCAGCTGGTTTCTTTTGAATATAAGATAATATTTGGATGTTGACATCCTGTGGAAGTTTATGTCTCAATTAACCATAATACAGAGCATAGTAGGCGTGTACATAACTCCTCCATCCTTAAGATAAAAAATACAGTGAAAATTACATTTTTCTCTTATTTTTGTTTTTGTTCTAGGGTAAAATTTCTACAGGTCGCAAAGGTATACAATTATGTTGTGATCTATTCTTTTTACATTGTTTAGGTAGTAGATCATATTTATACATTACAAATATAACAATCATAGTTATGATTAGCAAAATTATAATAATTGAATTACCTCCATGTGCATAAACGTTGTAATCAGTAGTTCTGATTTCATTTGGTAAATCTTTTAATTTTTCTCTTAATTGGTATACATCATCTAAATTAACATTTTCTAAATGTAATTTAGGGAAATCCACATTGTTATTCATTAAATCAATATGAGTTACGTTAACCGCTGGTAGCTGAATAATTTGAAACATGTAATTTGAAAAACGATTTGTTTTCAATATTTTATTGTCAATTTGCATTTCGCAATTAACAGGTAATTGAATTGTATAAGAACCTAGCAATGGGATTTTCCTATTGTCATTGTTACAGTTAAGTTTTCCTATCAACTCATTGGTTGTTACAATAATCCATAAATCGTTATCGATTCTTTGTATCTTATAACTTTCAAGTAAAAATGTTTTTGGTTTACAATTATTAGTTTTTGAGAAGGAAATTAATTGCGCTTCACATAACGAGTGTTCAAAGTTGATTTGCTCGGGTATATTACACATAAAATTGTTCTGTGTTAATTCTTTACATTGTTCGTCACTTGTAATATAATTAGAGTCAGAGAATAATAAAAACTTGTATTGTGGCAAAATAGCTTGGTATTGATCATTGATTTTTATCGGTAACGGATAAAGATGGTAATAGTCGTATGTCGTATGTCCAGTTAATGGGACTTCAATTATAAATACGATTCTAGTATTTGTTTGATAGGCTTTGACTACAACTATTTCTTCGAATAATAGCAAATTATCTTTGGTTGGCTCGAAAGGAAGTTGCATATGGTTTATTTTGTTCTTAACGAATTTCAGGCTCGTTTCTAAATCTTCTGGTTCCATAATAGATGGGTGAAATGTTTCTAACTTGGCGAATGTAATTGCTTCTTCTAAATTGTTGACAATGTGCAACATAAGGTTGGCAATTGCAGTTACTTGCAGAAAGATTGTGTGCATATTAATAACCGAGTACATTTCGATTTGTTGTAGATTTTGTTGTAGCGATTCGTATTCATTAATTATAGGTGTGTAATCCACACTTTTTATTAGAGTCCATTTATTGATTTGATTTTTGCTTGTCCAAGTTTATAAGGTAATAATCCGGGGTTGTTGGTAATCTCGGTAATCTTTGGCTCTTCTAAATTTATAATTCCATTGATGCAGAGACATCTGAAACAATGGGACGACTTAGTGCATCCATATGTCTTTTTCTCTCCTTATTGTTTGAATCTATTAGTGTTACTGTATTCTTATTTGAAATATGAGTGATTGTATAAGGTCCTTCGTATTTATTTAATACTTTGTTTCGATTATCGGTTTTTATCATCACTTTATCTCCGACTTTGTACGTATGATCTTTGATGTTTTTATTTCTTCTGTTTATCAGATTTTCTTTATTTTTATGCATTGTTTCTTTTAATGTATCGTACAAGGTGTTTAATTTGTTTTTATGTGTGGTAACATATTCTTCGTAAAATTTGTCACTTAGTTGGAGATCAAATGGATCTCTTATGGAAGTATGTCCATAAATAATTTCAAATGGAGTAAATTTAGTTGTTGAGTGGATGGTGTTATTATATCCGATGATAGCATATGTCATAATTTGTTTAGGATTTTCTTTATTGTTCTTGTCTTTAATTATTCGATAATTTTCAATGAGTGTTGAGTGGATTCTCTCAATCGTTGCATTTGAGTTGGGATTTTTCGGTGTAGTTATATGAATTTGAATTTTATGTAATTCCAATAAGTTTTTGACCATTTCGTTGGCTAATTCAGATCCTCCGTCCATTGTGATAGATGTTGGTGATCCGTGTTGCGATATGAAGTTTATCAGGTTTTCTGCTACTTCAATTGCGTTTTTCGAAGTCATATGATAAGCTTCACAAAACTTTGAGAATGAATCTATGATGGTTAAGAAAGAATTTCTTTCGATCTGGAACGTATCCATGAACAGGTGTTCAAAAGGTCTGTTAGGTGTTTCGGTGATGTTTAAAGGTGTTTTACCGGGATGTCGTTCATATTTTGTTTTTCTGCATATGATGCATTTGTTGATAAAATTTGTGACGTCACGGTCCAAATTTTCCCAATAATAATTTCTTTTAATTGCTGTGCTGGTTGCCAGTATTCCGCGATGGTTCGTTTTTCCATCATGGTAATTAGTGATTACTTCTAGCTTATCCTCTTCATTGGTTAGGTGTAATACTCTTTTCGTACATTTGTATAAGGTAATTTGATTTTCGGTAAAATTGGTAGTGATTATTTCACACGTTAATTTATAAGTATCTTCGTTAGGAAATAGGCAATAATACGTTTTATTTGGTATGCAATATTCTTTTAGAAAGTTTAATATGTTTTGTTTAAGATTATCGTCTCCTAAGTGAGCAGTAATTGTAGTGTTTTTCTCCTTTTTTTCTATTCGTGGTTTCGCTGATTTTCCATGTATAATATTCATGACAATTTGGTTTCTTTTGCTATCTAAAGCATCTTCGCATATTTTTATACTAGGGTTTGAATCGTCTTGCGAATGAAGTGTAGATGTTGCGTCTTCATCGATGTTTTCATGTACGTTCTCTGATGGATTTTCAGATATAGTGAGATCTAGTGGAATCACATCTGGTGTCCTTGATCTTATTATTGGTGTTTCGATTATGGGTTCAGGTGTTTTTAATTGTCTTGTATCTTCGGTGATTTCATCTAATAGTTGGTCTATTTCTGAATCAATTTCTACTTGTAAGGATTGCGTATCAAGTGGGTTTAATTGTATTCTTGATAAAGCGTCAGCATTTGTGTTAGCTTTTCCTTTTTTGTAGATTACGTCATAATCGAATTCTCCTAGTCGTAAACGCCATCTTGTCAATTTCGAATTGGGTTCTTGTAATGATTTTAACCATTGGAGTGGTTTGTGATCACTGATGATTTTAAATTTTTGTCCATAAAGGTACGGTCTGTAATATTTCGTTGCCCACACGATTGCTAATAATTCCTTTTCAATAGTTGAGTATCGTTGTTCGGATTCATTTAGCGTTCGCGATGCGTATGATATTGGCAAATCTTGTCCTATTGGTCCTTGTGATAACACAGCGCCAATTGCTACGTTTGATGCGTCAGTTGTTAAATTAAATTCTCGTTTGAAATCTGGATATTGAAGAATTGGTTTGTTCATTAATATGTTTATACATTTTTCAAAAGATTGTTTAAATTCTTGCGAGTGTATTACTTCTGCTCCTTTCTTTAGACATTTCGTCATTGGTTTGGTCAGTTTAGCAAAATCTTTAATGAATTTTCTGTAGTATCCTAAGAGTCCTAAAAATCCTTTTATCTCTTTTTGCGTTTTAGGTATTGGGTAATTTTTGATTGCTTTTATCTTGTCGGGATTTGGTTGAACTCCTTCAGGTGTTATAATATGTCCGAGGTATTGGACTTCTTTCTTTAAAAATTCACTCTTGTCAAGTTGAATTTTAAAATTGGTTGCTCGTAATCTGGTAAAAACTTCTTTTAAACGAGATATATGTTCTTGTAGAGAAGTGGAGAATATTATAATGTCGTCTAGGTACACAAGGCATTTTTCATTTTGTATACCTCGCAGGATATTATCCATTACACGATGGAAAGTTGAAGGGGCATTTTTCAAACCGAAAGGCATACGTTGGAATTCGTAATGACCATTTTCAGTATTGAAAGCAGTTTTCGGAATGTCTTGCTCTTCGACTTGAACTTGATGAAATCCAGAAGCTAAGTCAAGAGTAGTAAAATATTGACATTTTCCTAATTTATCTAGCAGGTCTGTAATGTTGGGTATAGGATATTTATCAGAAACAGTTTTTTCGTTAAGTTTTCTGTAGTCAATGACTACACGCCATTTTTGTTTTCCAGAAGCGTCAGCTTTCTTAGGTACAACCCACACAGGTGAACTCCAAGGAGATGTACTAGGTCTAATTATTTTATCTTCCAACATTTTGTCAATTTGTTTCTTTACTTCTTGACGATGTATTTGCGGATATCGATAATTTTTTGTGTAAATCGGAGTGTTGTCTGAGGTTATGATTCCATGTTTAATTTGATTATTAAAAGTGAGGGGTATATCTTCACAGTAAAAAATGTCTTGAAAGTCTTCGCATAAATTTTTTATTAAAGTGGCTTCTTCGTCGTTCAGGTGATCTAGTCTCAGTTGTCGTAAGTTTTCTCTTTGTAATTTCTTTATATTACGTGCATTGGAATGATCGGACTGGTAATGAAGTTTTTCTATTTCTGGGTTTTCCTCGACTAGTTCAATAGACAAAGGTTGTGTCATTGTAAACTTAGTTTCTTTATCACTTGTGTTGATAATTGTAGTTGTTGCGTAACGATCTTTTACGGTTACATATGAAGCTGGAATTTCTAGGTGTTCATTTAGTTTCGTGTATTCTATAATACCTTCTTTGATGTTCTTTGTAACAGGTATTTTAATTACCTTTTCTGTTCTAGGTTCAACAGATAGGTGATAATTGATTTCTTTATTTATGTCTTCGACAGAGTAGAGTGGGATGCAAGTTGTTTGCGTTTCTAGAATATTGTCGGTGAAATTAATTTTTGCTTTTAACTTCTTTAGTAGATCGGTTCCAATTAATCCGTCATATTTGGAGTGGAAATTAAATAGGTAAAACTTGTGGTTAGCTTTAATTTTGAATATTTTTGGTAGTTGAATCAATGCCGTTTCGTGATGCGTTGATATGTGATGAGCAGTTTGAATTTGGAATGTTTCTTCTTGTATTAATTCTGGGAAATATTTGTATGCAATTTCGGGTTTTATTAATGTTCTTGAGGCTCCGGTGTCGATTAGAAAATTTGCTTTAAATTGCGGTATGTAAATGCAAGGTAGTTTTGAAGATCGTTGGTTGTTAAATTGTATTATTTCGTGGTTGTCATCTAAAGGTAAATCCATGTAGGTGTCGTAATTATTTATGTGTCGTTGTTCTGTGTGCCAGTGTTGATAAAATCCTCGTCGTATTCGGGTTCATTATTTTCTAAATCTGCATTTTCTTCGTAATTTTCGTCGTCGTAATCATTTTCTTCTTGATAATGTAGTTCTTCTGCTATGAAATTACGCGGTTGATTGGATTGACGAATATATTGCGGGTTTTGTTGCAATGGTCGTATGTTTGGAAAATTTCTTTGAGAGGTCATACTTCTTCTTGTCATCGCTGATGAAGTATCCATTGGAACTGGTCTTGGGTATCTGATGTCTCGATTCTTAGGTGCAAAAACGTTTCGTTGCGTTTGCGGTGTTACATTATTTGGTGGTGTTGGTCGCGGGAAAGTCATTGGTCTTACGTTGTTGGGAAATGCAGGTGACTGCATTCTAGGTGGTTGCTCAAAGTTGTGCTGCCTAGGATATCCATTATTTTGATTCATACGTAAACCAGTGTGTGTTGGTTTTCGTAGTAAAGTTGGCATGGGTTTTCTATTATTTTCCGTGTCTCGCCTTTGTTGGTTATAATGCACATTTTCCTCTTCTATTATGTATGTAATAGCATTTTCCATGGTTGCGGGACCTTTAGCTCTAAGGAAACTTCCTAATGGTTCTTATAATCCAGAAAGATATGCTTTTAGGGTCAGTTTGTCGTAGAGATTTTTCTTTATTACTCTTGCTGCTGCTTCGGGTTCGTTTAATTGAACGTTAGAATATAACAAGCTTCGTACTTCTTGGCATTTTTCGAAGTATTCTTGAGCGGACTCGTTTCGTTGCTTTAATAACATTAGGTCACGTAATAAAGAGTCTTCGGACCTTTGATCGGCAAAGCATTGTTGCAAAATGTTTTTTAATTCTAACCAGGTGGCGATATCTCTGCCACTGGTGAGAAGTAGGGCTTTTCCCGTAAGTTTCGATCTTAATGCCGATAATACTAATTGTTGTAGGAATAAATCGGGTTGTTGTGCTCCAACGAAGAAATGATTGATAATTATTTCAGCTGACCTGACATATTCAGCTAATTTATATGAAGTTCCGTCGAATTCTGGGACTGTTTTCAAATACTCTAAGTGGAATGCCATATTTATTGCAGGTACTGGTTCTCGTTGATCAATGTTATCAATAACCAAGTTTTGTAATTGCTGAATTATTATCTCTTCGTCTTGCATGTAATTATTTACTTATTTCGTTTTTAAGCAAATGGGACAGGGGTTTTTAATTTGTTTAAGCGTTCCCTTTAGAATTGTTGTAATAGTTATTACTAAGCTAGTTAGTCATTGCGTACTCCGACATTTCTAGCATAAATAATAATTTACGTCAATTCGGGCTAATACTAAATTATTATTATAAATATTTAAAACACTTTGTTTTAAGCAAGCTTATAATTAAAATTGTTTAATTCTTGACTCTGAAATAAGTTA
Organism: Limonius californicus; assembly: GCA_014611495.1. NCBI lineage: Eukaryota > Metazoa > Arthropoda > Insecta > Coleoptera > Elateridae > Limonius > Limonius californicus. The sequence goes on along the minus strand of JABXWE010056813.1, from coordinate 7,254 downwards.
AGTAAATAGCGACTTACAGTAATAGAAGTGCTAGTTTCATTAGTTTCTTCTAAAATTAGGCCCTGGTATTGGCGATTGTAGTCCTCGACCTGGGGTTGCTCGAACCGTTGGCGATGCTGTCCTCGGGCTCTCGCTAAGCGCAAGATTCGGCGATGTTGTCCTCGTCTTGTGCTGTTTGAATGGGGTTGCTCGAACCGTTGGCGATGCTTGTCCTCGGGCTCTCGCTATGCGGAAGATTCGGCGATGCTGTCCTCGTCTTCTGCTGCTATTTGAATGGCCACACCCGTTTGGTTGAACCTCGGCGATGCTTGTCCTGGTGTAACTACTAGTGCGGTTTCTTCTCGTAGCTGATGTAAAATCTGACGTTGATGTAGATTTGTAGATCGGATTGACACTTAATTGTTGAAACAAAAAGTTTTCCAAATTTTCGAAAACTTGTGCCAATCCTACCGACTGCGCCAATTAAGTTTAACGAAACTTGATAATTAAAAAATATAAAATTTATTTTATCAAGTACGGAGTTACATGTATGAACAGTATAACAGTATAACTGACAAACTAATATAACTGACTTAAAAATACGGATACATCGCTTATATAGACTTAATTATCTAAATGTTTACACATTGCGTCCTGCACACATGAATATACAAGGGGTAGATTCATGCAGCTGGTTTCTTTTGAATATAAGATAATATTTGGATGTTGACATCCTGTGGAAGTTTATGTCTCAATTAACCATAATACAGAGCATAGTAGGCGTGTACATAACTCGCGTGTTTAGTTAGACCTCTAAATAGTACTATTTAATATGTCGAACACGGCTCAAAAAATACTAAACAATAATAAATGGCAGTATATCTATAGACCGACCGTAGCGCATGGGTTAGTGCGTTGTACGATTGCGCAAGACCTGGACCTGATTTCGATTTTAGATCCAGGAAAATCAAATGCCGTATACGGCCGTGTTCTCTCAGAAGGCATTCTGTAGAAGAAGTGCAAGATACTTTCGCTGATTCGGAGGCTGCACTAAACAGTAGATCCCGTATGCTTGTGTGCATTATGTTACACATAGGATAGGAAGCCACCAAGTTACCTCGAGAACTAAAGGAGTATAGAGAGATAGATACTGGAGTACAATACAATTAACTGTAAGGTATGCATTGTAATCTTATTGACTTCAAAGTGATTCATGAAAATCTCGTTAAGAAAATTATACTAATATTACATTAAACAATGTTTCCAGGTTTTAAAATGTACACGTGCCCATAATTATTGACGTTTTATCCAGTTCAAGAGAACGATATTAAAATCAACTTCAGGAGTATTTCACATTTTAAAAATAACTTGTTACAATTTTACAGCAGGAGTTTTCTTATTTTTTTGCACTGTATTAATGAAAATTATATAATCATTGTAATCTTAGTTATTTCATTTCATAGTGAATAAGAATAAGAAATAATCAAGTAAATTTCATCATTAATGTACAGGTCAAAAATTAAATTATACAGAGCGTTCCCGTACACATAATCGATTCCTTTCTAAAACATAACTTTATTTTGTTAAATGTATGTTTAAAATCTCCATGCAGTTCAACTAATTAAACAGAGCATACGGAGTAGCCTACGGGTTCTTAATTAAATATTTGTTGTGAATTATATACTAAAGTATTATTTGATTTTTTGATTTACATAATAAATCAAACATAAATCGAATACGAGGTATGTTTCCGTTCTGAAATTTTGGTCCATTGAGTCTGTATAACTTCATTTCCTTGTAGCAAAACTGTTTGTTTTGTTGATAATCTTCTTCAGAGAAGCATAGAGGGTACTTTTCAACCTTATCTGTGCATTCTTGTGCTGTAGTTTAACACATATAAGTAAAAATATAATGATTTTGACAGCTTGTTAAAATAAAATTTGTGAATTTAATACTTTTCTTTAGACAAAAGAATAATTGTAATAATGTCCTCATGTGTGTGGAAGGAAGCTTTGTGTTAATTTTGATTAACATTGAAACTGATTTTAATAAAATATTTATAATTTAATGTAAATTTAATTGTTAGATTTCTTATGCTTTATTAGAAATATAAGGTAAGGTAACAATATTATGAAAATTGTGTAAGGAACATTTTGGTGTTTTCACTTTTTGTGCAAATTTAGTGATAAAATAGTTATTGTATTTTATAGAATTTTGCTAAGTAATTTGGTCAATTTAAATCTCCTTTTTGATTTGTCAAAACTTTCGGGGTTCGCAAAAATAATTGATTGTGTTGGTTTGCTACCAAGCAACCGTTGACAAACATGATAAATTTTGTTTGTAAAATAAAATTAGTTGTAAGAAATCCTTTGAGTAGAGAGCACGTTCATTTGGCAACTCCGCAAATATTGTTATTTGTGTTAAAAGTTTGTTTACCTAAAAATAAATAAAGAATTTCAACGTTTATCTACGAGTTAAAAAGTGTTTCTTCCGTCTACGTACGTTAAATAGTGAAAATTTGCAAAAAATTCCAGATTTTGCGAAGACCCTGGGTGGCGTGGGTTGTTCATTTGTTATCCGAGCTTCGTAAGTTTGTAAAACCGTCGTCGTGTGTGAAATGTTTTTAAATTTGACAAGTTGAGAAACGTCAATGTCAAGTGTACAAAAACCTTTAAATGTGCAAGAAATAATAAAACTTTAATTAAACATCCAATAAGATATAAAAAGGAAGATCGTCGTAATAGTAAAATGCAATAGTAATAAAAACAATTAATTACAACAAGAAGCTATAACAGTAAATTTAACTGAGAAGTGTTTGAGATTAGAATGGTCAACATCACTACATCAATTTAACAAACAATAACTGGTGTATTAAAATGGGAGAGTGCTATCAAAAGATCCATCTACTTACTGTTTTCTGTGATTTGGATACCACTAACAACAATTAACCACACTTATTTTTAACAATAAACATGCCACGGGCCACGTAGCTGTTGCTGTGAGACGTGATTAGTATGACACGTGCTACTACAGTATTTTCTGCCAATCCTGTTTGATTTGAAAATTATGAATGGATGTGCGTTCCACCAAGGTTGGGATCACCCAACATGAGGAAAAGTTTTTGACAATAAAAGAACAAGTTATAAATAAGTTGAAAAGAACAATAAAATCACAGTTGTTGTTTTATTATATTGATTTTGAATGACAATCTTGAATTGTTCTTATATTAAAAGGGAAAGCACGGATAATTTGAAATGCATTTTGATAACTAAAATTTTAATTTGATGACCTATTTGATTTTTCCCTGTGTTTACTTTGTGTTTGTACTTTGTTACCAGTTGCGAGAGCTAATACAGTACGACCAATTATAACAACGGCCCTGAAATGTATAATAAAGGTTGGTAAAATATATTTGAGTTGTGTTGGTTAAATAATTTATGAAATTGTGTATTATTTTTGATCCATCTAGAGAAGGATATCTTGATTGAGATTTTGATTTTGTTTACGGCGCCCAACATAGAAAGTTTACCCAGTCACAATATTATTTGCTGAATTATAATTATTTTATTTTAATCCCAAAGTACCTATAGGGATACCACAGCATAATTTATTTGGCTCCGCAATTATAGGTGTATACAGCATTATTTATTTGACTACTTCAATGAAGGGCAATAACACAGCATATTATTTATGGTGTCCAACGTGGGGTAACACACAGCATACATTATTTGGAGCCCAATTAATGGCAATATCACAGCATAATCAATATGGCGCCCAACGTGGAGCAATATGACAGCAATATATACATACATATATATTGCCGTGCTCTCCTTCCAAATTATTTATTAAATATTATTAATTAAATAATCTTCGTGGCTTTTAAAATTTACTAATCACATTGTTAAGCCAAAAGTAAAATTCTCCTTACTAAGGATAGTCTGCTTTACTTGAATTACATTACCTTGAAAATTGTTCGCATGGATTTTTGGAACACAAATAGAGTGATCTTGGCAACAATAATTATACTCTTAGATCTTAATAGTTTTAACCACAATGTAAAAAATAAAATGTAAACCCATGCATTATAGTACAATAATAAATATAAATAAAATCAAATAACTATTTGCCAATTTATCTTGTAGCTGGATCGTAGAATTCGTTGAAAACTTAGTGATCTAGGTTGATCTTGAGAACGATAATTACTCTTATTTCAGGGTAATGCCGTAGTTTTAAACTTTCCGCCGTTTGGCCGCGAAATCTTCTACCACAATGTAAGAAATAAACGGTGGAAACATGAGTTATAATAGAATACATACACTAGTAAAATTAAACAAACATTTGCTAATTTATCTGAGCTTCCCGTTTTAAATTTTAACAACTTATCAACTAGCCAGTGCAGTCCTTGTTGCTTGTTATTCAAATGGGCTGAAGGTACACTTGTAACAGGGTCACAGAATTCCTTGAAATTTTATTGATCTCAACGATGTATAGGTACTCACAGGTAAGTAACTTTTATTTGTCATTATGTGTTGATGTGAAAATTCTAAACATTTGTGTAATTCATGAAACGCAGCACTTGTCAAAATTATATCCTCTTGTTCAAAAGCAGATTAACGAACATTTTTCATGTCTAGCCGAGGTTTAGAGTTTCCAATAATTACTAGCGAAGTTTAATTATAAGTTCGAAGTAAAAATACTTGAAAGTTACACCTTTATTTCAATTGTAGGACCGCTCACTTTGCACCACACTGTGACAGTTATAAACACCATTCGAAGTTGAAATACATAAATGTTGAGAAACAAATGACGTCGATCCACGCCAATACTGGATTGGAAGATTAATTATTAAAAATTCACTTTTCATCCCGGTAGGATATAAATACACAACGCTGATTCACAAACAATAATAAATAATTATAGTTATATAATATTAACACATATTTAACTTAAATTTCCAAAGTTTACGGAGTAGCAGAAAGGATGTGCTTCTGCTTAAGAATTTACATCGACACTCAAGCACCAAACATAAAAAAAACGTTACCCTTTCTATATTGATTGCTAAGTAACAACACGAAAAAATGAGTTTTTATGGAGCATTGCTTAGCAATGTGACAATATAAACATATTTGAATAAAAACTACTGACTGTTTTCAGCCAATCAGTAGAAAGGAAAAAATTACAAAATGTAATTAAATACTAATTAGAATAATATCTTTCCTATATGTCACAAAACACAAAATATGACTTTAAAGAATAATCCCTATCAACATATGCACGTTTTGATACCTTACATTTATTTTTATTAGAAGTTTACTAATTTTACCAAAATAAATTAAAAGATTATTAAGATCATATATCAGTGTTCTTAACACACTCAAACACAAAGTAGTTCATATAATTGCATACAGTAAACCTCCAATTTTTCCCAAAATACTTCTTTGTTTAGCACATGTCGAAACGTATTAGAAGAATATTACAATAAGTACTTCATACTTGACATTGTTTACAGATAAGAAAACACAAATAGGATTGGCAAATGCTTGCATAACCTTAATATTGATGAAAACCAAAACCAAACTAGCCTGCGGTCTGGGAACTTCAACAGCAAACAGCTTGGTAAAGCCATTTCACACATCATAAATGAGCAAATCCAGAGGAAATCAAACATAAGCTTGATTCAACAATTGATTTCTGAGACTTGCTAATAATAATACGTTTAAATATTAGCTCTAAGCTAGGTTATCTAAATTAGGGATACAAAAACACAGCTATATATACATATATATATATATATATATGTAACTGCATGAAAGTGCACTGTATTGTCCAGACATGAAATCACATGAAGTTTGAGTATTTATACCAAAGTTAATATCAAAATAATTAATTAAAATCCGCATTAGCTCCGACTACCAGCTTCTGTTAGAAGTTGATGTTCCAAACTACTCTAACGGCTTACAAAGTGTTAGCATAAAATTTAATTAGGGACTAGTCTAATTAAAAGTCCAAACATGCAGTTTTAAAGTCAATTATAAGGTTGTTAAGTAGTTAATTAGTAACATAGCACGGATAATCGTCCCAAAGGTGCACTGAAATGTATACGAGTGCTGTAAGATTGAAATAAAGATAGTAGGCTTTTTAGTCGTTGGTGTAACGATTATTATGGTTATCTATGTAAATATCGCGGGTCCCTTGCCTAAATTTACCTTATCCACAAAAACAATGTTATGGCTTAATGGCTATAGAGGCCGCACGCGCTTCGCACAAAATCTTCCACATCTCATATTCCGATTCCGCTCAAGCTCTGCTCTACGTGCGTTACGTTTCCCGTTTCTCGATCAGCAGCTTAATTAATTGAATTGAGTAATTTTCGCATTTTAATACACGCTTCAAGGATATCCGTCATATGGTGCAAGGCTAGATGCTTTCTAGATTGTTTAACTAAGATACGATACGATTTCCTAAATGGTTTCTTTCAGAAGATGCGTTTTTTAAATTAGTTTTCTGTAGGTTGCTATAAAACCTCAAGTTATCTAGATTTACGTTCCTTAATATCGCAGGTGTTTACGTGCAGAGACAAAATCCCCCAAAATCGTAAAAAATTCCTGGCTGGAATATTTTCTGACGCGATCTGCTAAAAATTTTGAAATAATTGTCATGTAACTCTACCGGATAGCATTTCTGGCATTTCCTTACTCCTTCTTGCTGATACTTCAACAAGAATCATATACATAATCAATACAAAATTTGAGCACTAAACAGTGTTCACTAGCATAATTGTTCTTCTTACGATTGCATTATCATTATCATCAACTAATGGTTTTATTTAATTGTGCTCGACATAGCTGTTATAGAGGTTTGTATTTCCGACTTGTGTATAAGAACTTCTAAACATCTGAACTTTCTCCAACTTCGGAGCATTATTGTTTGATTAACTTAAATGGTTTTGAAACAAGCGTTTAGGCAGTACGTTTTGTCGCGAGTCTTCCTAATAGTTTCTGAATTTCTGAAATACATTTAGGATCTACGTTTACAACTAGCAAAGGTCATTTGTTTCTTTTATTTAATATAAATATCAGGTTATCTAAAGAGAAAGAAATATTCGAAGAAGATTATAGAAGCCACAGCTTTTTCCTGGAAAGTATTGAGAAAACTTTCAGAACATTTGGAAAACTATTAACGAAGGCAGGAAGAAGGGAGAATAGTCGTGGAGAAAATGCGGATAACTACGTGGTGGAAAAAAAGAATCCGGCGGAAGGTTGGAGAAAAGTAGAA
>JABXWE010056812.1:0-14575 GCA_014611495.1 Limonius californicus | reverse complement strand
TTGAGACTATTATACAGAGTACATACAGTAGGCGGATAAGAGTATTATAAATATGTTTTCGAATTTTGTTTTTCCTGGTTTCATTTCGAAGTTAATATATGCATATGAGGCATATGGTGTGAAGGGCTTGTTTTTATTTTAATTTGTTAATTACAACACTTACAATGTGATAATAATAATAATAATAGCAGGCTGACATTCCAGTTGGAATAGAGCCACTCCTCTTCCGGAGTTTCATTGATTCAATTAACATGGTGAATCACTCCATATTACTACATGTGAACGAATTCACAGCTTGGGCTGGGTTTTGGCATCCTTAACAATATCCCTCCATTTTTTCTTGTCCTTCAGCTTTTCTTTGTATTCTGTAATTCTCATATTGTTCAGGTCTTTTATGACTTGGTCCTTCCATTTTATCTTCGGTCGACCTTTTGGTCTTCCTTCCGTTGGTATCCATTCGGTAATACTCCTCACTTTATCTTCTCTCTCCTTCCTGTATATATGTTCATACCATCTGAGTCTATGAGCTTTGATGGTTTTTACTATGTTAAAGTTCATTAAGTTTCTTTTGTCTCCATTTTCTAGTTTAACGGGGCCGTATATTCCTCTAACGATTTTTCTTTCAAAAATCCGTAGACGTTCTGCTTCCTTTTTTGTTAGAGTCATGACTTCTGCTCCATATATTACCACTGGTCTAATGACAGTTCTACAGACTTTCATTTTTGTTTTACGGCTGATTTTCTTATTATTCATAAGACTTTTGTACATGTAATATGCCTTATGCCCTGCTTATATTCGTTGTATTATTTCCATACGTCTATCATTTGTTCCGTTTATCATTACTCCAAGATATTTAAAGCTATTAACTATCTCAAAGTTAAATTCTCCTAATCTTAGCAGTAATGACACATGATGGGATTACTGAAGACTTTCAAATTAATAGAGGAGTAAGGCAAGGTAACTCACTCTCAGAAGCACTCTTCAATATAACTCTGGAAGCAGTCATCAGAAAACTTGAATACCAAGGAATCATCGCAAATAAATCCATACAGTTAATAGCCTACGCGGATGATCTGGTCATAATTGCAAGAGAAAATAAAAGCTTAGTGCAAGTATTTAATAAATTAGTTACTGAAGCGAATAGAAGAGGACTTAAAATTAATGAAAGTAAAACCAAACTATTGAGATGCACAAGACAGAAAAGAACAGATGCGAAAAGCATAAGATTAGGAGAATTTTACAATGTGATAGATATTAATATTCCACCGAAAAATAAAGTAAATACTTAATCCAAATTGTAGGGTAATTAATAGAGTGGAACTACAAGCTTTGAAAAGCATACAAATATGATCATATTGTACAGTATGCAGGGGCCGAGGAAGCTCAGTGGTAAGACAGCAGGCTTCTGATGTAGTAGTTCTACAGTTCCCCGATTCGAATAGCACTAGTGCCCAGAAATTTGTTTAATTCCTGCGTGATCAGTACTAAATTCGAATGTGCAATTGCCAGTGGCGATCAAATTAGTGGCCCTATACGAACACAATTATCAACCAACAGGCAGGTTAAGTACAGATACGTACCAACACGGTAATGCGCAGGGTCGGACCTTGTGCAACATCTCATCCCAACCGTCTTTTTACACCATTTTGCTTGCGCAATCACACCTGTGCTAAAAGACGGAACTAACAGCGCATCCACACGGTACTGTTTTTGGCTATATTTTGTTACTCAGTTTTGTAGATTGTTGTAGATTGTTTGTTCGGGAGGGTTGTTTCTGCCCGTTGACACTGCGGCCTATTGTGCATCCCATTCTGTCGCTAGTCGCTGTCAAGTAGATCCGCCCCCGTTATCAGGTCTAGGAGTTCGTTGATCAGACTGGATTTCGGTTGTATCTCGTTGGGATTAGTGCCCTCAAAGATTTGATGGTCTTCAACGAGCCAAGACTTCGCATTGGAATATTATTTAGGAGACTGTTCATGCTTCCTAGCCACACAGCCTGCATATAGGATCTTTGCTAAATAGCCCTAAGTTGTGGAGGTGTTGTCTGAAGTGCCATTGTCCCGTTAGGATTCCTGTCACTACTCTAATTTGAGTTCTACTGAGTTGTAGAATTGTTTTGGTAAGCTTGTGGGAGTGGTTGCCCATCATAGAATTGCTTCGGCTTTCTTGAGGTAAGACTCTTCAGTGTTCCGAATATTTGGTGTGATCTGGCACCCACACAAGTTTTACCTTGTTGGAGTTTGCCAGTGTTAGGAGACTACGAAGGCAGTTCCAGACAAGTTTTGACGTAATCTGGTTTGAATTCACTGCTTTCAAAGCTACCTGATTGCTGCTAAAATTTCATAGGTTCAGCTTGGAATATTGTGGCAGTTTGGCCCAGAGATATAGAGATACTATATCTTGGTTTGCTGCCGTATACATCAACTCCGGTTCCGTTACTCGTGCGTGAACCGTCTGTATACCATACTAAGCTTTTATGTCTGGTGGTTTCCCTTGATCCCATTCTTCACGGTTTATCTGTACTTCGAAGGGTTTATAAAAAGAGTATTTTGTTAACATGTAATCCGTTCTCATTTTTAATTTTTGGCCAGATACTACATTTATTATTTTGGAGCGTCCCCATGTGTGTTCGCAAATTACCCGTGCATTTTAGGCGATACGCTCCCATGCGTGCTTCGCCCTTGATTATTATATCTAGGGGAGGAAGTTGCAGAAGAGCTTCTAGTGCTGCTGCCGGAGTACTTCTGAATGCTCCAGTTATACAGAGACAAGCCAGTCTTTGAACACTAAGAAACTGGTTTATTGTTTGTCTTTGATTTACTTTGGGCCACCGTACTAGGGAACCACAGGTTATTGTTGATAGTATCACCGTTGTGCAAAGCCAATGGACCATTTTTGGTTTTAATCCCCGTTTATTTCCAAAAGCTCTTCTTGCCATCATCAAGGTTGTTTTCGCCTTGTTAGTGGTTCTTCGCAAATGTTGATTCCAGATCAACTTGGTGTCTAGAATCACACACAACTAGTTTATTATCTATAACAAGTTTTGTGTTATTTATAAAATTGCGACTATATCCAATTGTATTGATAAATTAAATTGATAAAACAATTGATTTATAAATAATATCTTTACCAAGCGTTCAAAAATAAACATCTAGAATATTTTTTATGCAACAATATTTTTGTATTTATTTTATTTAATCGGAAAATTACTATTTACCTATCTCAAAATATACCGCATGTCAATGAAAGTACCATTGTACATATTTTTTATTAGTAAAATTTTGACGGGTGTATTTTGTTCAACAGTTTCCCTTTTACAGAGAGTGAAAAAGAAATATAAAAAAAATCACAATGTTTTAATAAACGTTGCTATTGATGCCGTTACCTAATATAATATTCGATATCAAGTGCAAGAATTTGATGCTTATATTTTAAAGTAATCGTAGGAAGGTATTTTCCGTACTCATTGTCGAAAGTCCTTTGGACAACCATTTTGATGTCGACCGAGCGTGCAAAGGAGTACTTTCTTCACGGCCGTGCAAAATTTTCATTGACCTAAATTATTTACTGTGCCTGAAAAAAATTTTTTTTTAATTTTGAAAACAATTTATTAATCGTAAAATAAAATCAAATTCATACAATACAAAAAAAAGGATTGTTCAAATGCTGATAACATTTATGTTCGTAGAAATTTAACAAATGTGTGCCAGTAAGAATAATTGTTCTGGCTGTTGGAACAACATATTTATGAAATGAGCAACATTAGTATTCCTCACATATATGTATAGCAGTAAACACATTTAAAAGCTATAATTTCCAACAGTTAATAAATGAACTATTTGGCAAATTTGATCTCGTTTAATGTGCTCCGCTCCTCGAGCATTTTACTAATATTTTTAATCCAACATCGAAGATTTCTTTGCCTAACGCAAAAAAAAAACAACCAACCAAACAATAACTCAATTAGCAGAACAGCTGCGACACAACCCGGTGTCCAAAAGAAACACGTCAGTACACTCCAACGGCCTAGCGTCCACTCTTTCTCTTAATGTATTAGCGGTCCCCACGATGGTATCGGATGACCGGGCCGAGCCAAGGTGGAACCCCGACTGAAGAGGAAACGCAACGTGTACATGCATCGGCCAAAATTATTGCACCACATTGCGAAATATGGTGCAATAATTCTGGAACAATTGAACACGTACATTCCCAGAAAACGTCCAGGGCCAAGCGCGCAGACAAAACACCAATTGGCAATTCTGCATGACAATAAAACGAGGTTCACTAAATAGGAAATAACAATATAGTAATCGGCTACAGAGCGGCAATTAAAATATGTTAATTGTTTGCTGCCTTACTTCGTTGAAATTCATACTTTATATACTAATAATAATAATAGGCAATTTCAATTAGTATATAAATTAAAATATGACTTTAATTCAGATGAAGTGGCAAAATCAAATGAACATAACAATTTCAGCACAAATATTCACTTGCAAAACGTTTCCAAATTGTTATTGAAAATGTCTGATTTGTATCAAACCCTGAACTGCTGTGTGGATGAACTTCATTCAGATGATAACTTAGAATATGATGAATACGAAATATATCTCCGGGAGTTTAAAAAATGTATTGAGGAAAATGATTTCATCCATAAATATGGTAATTAGTTGCTAGATGTGCAATTTCATACACATTGGTGATCGATAATTCAGAAACAATATCTAAAGAAATCATTTTTGAAACGACTGCTAAACCTGTGACTCATCCTCTGGCCGATAGGTACGTCTTAAATGTTGAACTCCCCATAATTGAATTTATGGATCAATACGTGAATGCTAATTTATGTCGACTATCTTTTTATTGGCAATCGACAAATGGACCGTCATGTTAATGAGTAGTTATAGTTGTAAGTTTGTTAAATGTATTATGTGTTACGTATTTACAACTAAATAAAAATATTTGCTCTTATGAGTGGGGATTGAATTTTTTGTAGGCAACTGTAGTATACATAAACTAAATGCTGTTCAGAACATTAGTTTTTCCAACAACGTAATAATGGATTTCATATATCCAGAGAGGTTTAATACTGACGACTTAGATGAAAACCCTGCATTACGCCCTAACATTGAGCGGTTAACAGAGTGTCAAAAACAATCACTTTTATCATTACTGCTAACTCCTGACGAAAAGCGAACTCCACGACAACTACATAAAGCTGGAATTATTAGACCATCTTTCCCTACTTATGATTTTTATATGTTTAAACAATGTAAAGTTTACTACGATACGTACAAAAAACAAACAGATGTAGGAGAGAGTTGGGTAAAACGGGATACTTAGTATAAAAATATTTGTAACTTCTTAAGGAACAAAATTATACTGGTAATTTTTTTCCTGGCGACATCCACGCTTTCATACAACGTGGATATTTATTCAGATGTTGATGCGTAACCGAAAAAAATACTGTTTTTTAAAAGACTGTCAAGTATCCTGTTTTGGCTACATAGTCGGGTAAAACAGGATATTAGTAGTCATTGTATGTGAAATTTAGAAATAGTTTTTACCCCAGTAAAGTAAGAAGATGAAACTACGATTAGAAGGAAATATCTTTATTGTCATACTAATAAAACTAATTTCCCGCACAGAATGCACACGAGAACTCCTAACACTCTTCACTTTCCACCTCGGTGCATGCTTCATGGGCCCAACCTCCATATTCCCGACACTTAATCCATCCATCTTTTGATTTGGAATTAGAATATTAATCATTGCAGTAGATGCAGACTACGTTTTCTGTTTTATCTTCTTCATTTGAACTACTATCTTCCTTCCTGATTGGTTCCTTTGCTTTTGACTTTTTCTCTTTTGGTTGTTTAGCGATTTTCTCTTTTGCTTTCTTGTTTCCACGGTTCAAGTCAAGTTTAGGCTTTCTGCTACACTTTGGATTACAAGATTCCACCAGATCCCTTTTATAAGGCGATGATGTTAGAATAGCAGTTTTACCTCGCCTCTTCTCATTAGGGTTAATTTTGTTGAAACTATAGAATTCGTCTTCTTACTTGTTAGCTTATTGTGTGAAGTGTGGCACGACGAGCATGAAGGAGTCGCATTTGCATAAAACTAGAAGAAATGGGGCCGGCTTCTTGGTATGAAGTTCTAAGTGGCCTTTCATGAATTACTTCTTTTCCAAGTCTAGGTGGTGGAGTAACTGGATGCGCAATTAAAGGATCAACATTTTCCATGTATTGATTTGTTGTTTCTGCTAGCTCAAACATCCATTCTGGAAACACATCTGGATTTAATGGACAAATTTCTGTTTTACGAAAGCCATTAACAGCGGTTTGGATGCTAGCAGCCTTCATGAACGCATATAGTTTTCCAATCAGTGAGATACTAACAGGTCGGCCTGGATGTTGCTGCATCCATCTATTAACTTCTGAACTATAATATGTGCTCAATGGCGCCATGAAGCTCACGTCCAGCGGCTGCAAGCGGTGGGTAGTATGTGGAGTAAAACATAGCAATATAAGATTATTTTCTCTAGCCTTTTCAATTAGTGCTAGGACGGTCTGGAAAACTGAATAAAATTCTAGAACCAACTTACGAAGATCTCCTTCTGCGTCCATCCAGAAGAATGGTAAGCAGCTGTACTGCCGGCGGTGCATTATCCAGAAGCTCAGGCTTTGCCCTTACTCGGGGAAAAATGAACATTGGTAGCATGAATAGTCCTGTAGCGCTCATTCAAATTTCCAGTGTGACAAGGATGCCACGTTCGGCTGAAGATGTATTGCCAACTAGTCTCTTTCCACGCAATGCTAAACATTTCGAACGCTATTTTGCAACAGTCATTATACCGGTCTCATCCACATTATTAATGCAATTTATGAACAAACAGCAAAGGCAAAAAGTCAAATGAGATGTTCAAAGTGTCCTCCCTCCATTTCAAGGCAGGCATGACATCTCGGCCGCATGGACATTCACACTCTTTTGAAAACCCCCACACTGCACTGTCTCGGATTCGATGGTATCCCTGATCTACTCGTTGCTGCAGCTCATCGAGGTCGATTACACTAACGGTTTCAAATATCCCCAAAGAAAGAAATCAAAGGGGTTTAAATCTGGCGATCTTGCAGGCCATGATACAGGTCCTCCCCTTCCTACCCATCTTCGTCTAAAAGTTTCGTGTAAATGCTCTCGAACAATATTGAAAAATGCGCCGGAGCACCATCGTAGCGGAACCACATTTGTTGACTTTGGTTCAAAGGAATGTCGCCGAAAAGATTACCCAGTGTGTTCTGCATTTGAGGAAAAACTTTTAATTAAGAAGAAAGGAAGGCCTATTTCTGATCTTCAGATAAAGTACAGTTCGACAAGTAAAACCCGAACGTACAATAGAATATCTATGAAAAATACGATTGGATGTGCGGATGTTCAGTAACAAATAAACTGTTTTGTTTTATGTGCTTAAATTTTAAGAAAGAGGTTAGTGCATGGAATAAACAAGAGGTGAATGATTTAAAAGACACTGTAGAGAGGGCAAAGAAACACAAATCTTCCGTTTCTCACATGAATGCGTGCATGGATTTTAGTGTTTTAGGCAAAGTGGACATCCGTGAACAACTAGAGGGTGCTTATTTGCGACATAAAATTAAGTACAACGAAGACGTGGAAAAAAATCGTTATATTTTGCGTCGGTTAATTATGTGTATTAAATTTTGCGGCGCCTTTGAACTGGCGTTGCGAGGTCACGATGAGACATTAACGTCAGAAAATCCAGGAATTTATGTAGGGTTAATCAACTTTGCTGCCGAATTAGACGCTGTGCTTGCAATACACATGAAAGCTTCACAAGTGTTTAAAGGCGTCTCAAAAACTATTCAAAACGAATTGCTAGATACAATGTTGCAAATTTACAACCAGGAAATATTAAAAGAAATTAAATCTGCAAATTTCATTGCTTTGGAGGCCGATGAAACTACAGACACTTCTAATCATGAGCAAATGGTTGTTATTATTCGATACGTGTTTAATGGACTAATTTTTGAACGCTTTTGGTCTTTTTTTAAGCCGGGTGGATATAATGCTGATGTATTAGCAAAAACATTGCTGAATGAATTGCAAACTATTTTAAATTCTCCTTCTGGGTCTGATAACAATAAACTAATCGCTCAAAGTTACGATGAGGCGTCCGCAATGAGTGGTAAGACAAATGGTGTCCAAGCCATTATCAAAAAAACATTTCCACATGCACATTATATTCACTGTTACGCGCATCAATTCAATTTAATTATTGAACGAGCGGCACAGTGCAATAAAAATGTAAAAATTTTCTTTGCAAATTTGCAGTCATTTTCAAGCTTTTTTTCTCGATCGCCAAAACGAACGGCAATTCTTGATGAAATAGTCAAACGTAGATTACCACGCGCTGCTCCTAAACGGTGGATTTTCAAAAGTGGAACTGTGAACACATTATTTGAACACCAGGATTCTTTCAAAGAATGTTTAGACAATATTATTGACGAAGATGGGATGGATTCAGTTACTATTAGTGAAGCAAGTGATTTATTGAAACATTTGAATTGCCCGGAATTTCTCTACTGGATGAAAATATTTCATTTCATCATGCCACATGTTGAAATATTATTTAATCAGACTCAAATGCGCGGGATTGACAGTGCTCAACTGCAAAAGGCAATTGAACAATTCCAACAGCAAATTAATCGAATTAGAAATTCTACTGACGATGACAATCAAGAACGCAATAATGAAGAACCTGCAAGGAAAAGACAAAAAACGACAGCTGGAGATAACAGAGCTGTTATTGCAAAGGAAGTATGTGACACTATTTTAAGCCAAATTAGCGACCGATTTGATTTTAGGGATCACTTAAGTGCAGCAAAATTATACGATTCTCAAAATTTTAAAACTTATAGGCATGCATTTCCACAAAAATATTTTGATGAAACTGTGAAATCTTATCCTATGTTGGACAGTGTAACATTGAAAAGTGAACTTTCAGCAATTTATGAGCGCGATGACATGTGTGACGTAGGTGGTATTTTGCCACTTTTAGTGTTCATAGCAGACAACAACCTAAAAAAGGTTTTGACGGAAACATACAAACTGTTGGATATTATTTGTACAACGCCCATGTCGACAGCAGAATGTGAACGATGTTTTTCCACCCTCAAACGCATTAAAACTTTTCTGAGAAGCACAATGTCAGAAGATCGATTGAACGCATTGGCGGTCCTATCAATAGAAAAGAAGTTCGTCCAGTCTATCCCGGATTTTGACAACAAAGTCATAGACGTCTTTTCCAGCATGAAAAATAGGAGAATGGATTTTATGTACAAAAAATAGGTAAGTTTTTTCTTGTGCCCACCCTCTTTCTTAACTCACGAGCCGCCACTGCAAAAAAGTGCCAAAGAAGCTCATGAAATGTTAAAATCAGTGTATGGCGATAATGTGGTGACTCTGAAGACTGTTTACAAGTGGTATGAGCGTTTTAAAAGCGGAAATGAGTCGGTTGAAGACGAAAAACGGTCAGGACGTCCTTCGACCTCAAAAACAGACGAAAACGTGCAAAAAGTGGCAAAAATGATTCATTCAAACAGGCGATTGACTATTCGAGAGCTTACCGAAGAACTGAACATCTCATACGGATCCGTGCAAAGCATTTTAACCGATGATTTGCAAATGAGACGAGTGAGTGCGAAATTTGTTCCCAGACTTTTGACTGCCGAACAGAAGGAAAATCGTGTGCCAGTGTGCACAGAATTGAAGGATCGTCTTGATGCTGATCTGGATTTCAAGGCCAAAATTATAACTGGAGATGAAAGTTGGGTGTATGGCTATGACCCTGAGACGAAAATACAGAGTTCCCAATGGAAGACGAGTGGCTCCCATCGCCCTAAAACGTCACGTCAGTCAAAGTCGAACGTCATAGTGCGATTAGAGTTCGTTCCAAGGGGAAAAACTGCAAACTCCGAATATTACAAGGGCGTACTACAATGTTTGCGAAACGATGTACGGAGAAAGAGACCAGAAAAATGGGCCCATGGCTTCCTCCTACATCACGACAACGCGCCGTGCCACACCTCGCTTCTGATCCGCGAGTTTTGGTCAAAAAAGGTTCCTGTCTGGTCACATCCGCCTTATTCTCCGGATTTAGCACCACGCCACTTTTGGCTCTTCCCAAAAATAAAAACCGTGCTAAAAGGAAAACGTTTTGACACCATTGCTGACATTGAGAGGGCAACGACGGAGCAGTTGAAGGCCGTTCCAGAAATGCTTCCAAACATGGAATCACCGTTGGGATAAGTGCATCGCTAGCCAAGGAGAGTACTTTGAAGAAGATTTATTTAAATTTGATGTAACCTTATTATTTCGTTCGTAATAAAATTCATTCGCCGTATTTTTTTATCACACCTCGTATTATTAAGTTTTACCACGTAAAAATATTTATGTTCGACTCAATCATAATAGGTTGATCTATGACACTGTTGAGAATCCATAATCTGTCACTTTATTGGACTAGTCCATAATGATAAAGTAATTTGGACTCCTGTCAGTGTCAAATTATTTGAAAATTAATCTTCAAAATAACGATTTATTTTAAACAAGAAATACACAATTTTTTCATTTTAAGAATACAATCATTATAGATATTATATTTTAATTATACTAGATTAATATTAATAACGCAATCCGTATTATTACTAATGTTGATTCCTGATGACCTCTTTTGATGCAATATTTCCTTGGTCACGCCTTTTAAATTTATTACTGAAGAATTTTCACCAAAGGCTTTCCGTTCCCAATATTGTGCTGGCTACACTAATTTTGGATCTGTCAGATTGGTCAATATAGCCTTGTATTTAATCGACGCTTTCTGACACATTTACAAATTTCAAACATCTACGTATCTATGACAACGCAGAAGGCACACTATATAATATTTTCTATTGCAAAATTTCACTAAATAAAATATATTTTCCTAGACATTTTTTGAATCGAACATAAAGCTAAGTATGTTACTCGTACATAATCAGACTTAATTAACTCGTCTTTATTATTGGCCTCGCGCGCAAGCGCGCTCTGCCAATAAACTCGACTCGTCCAATAAAGTCTTAGATTATGTACTTGTTACATAAATAGCTATTATAATTGTAGCACTGACAATTTACTGTAACCACATTTTTCAGTTCAACTGCTTTATTTGCGCACCAAACCAACTTTACGTATTACAGTCAGCTGCCTTAACTACAAATACGCAATGCTTCGTTATTGCACTTATTAAAAAAAAATGGGTATCCTGTTTCACCAAACTAACCCGTTATGGCGAACTCACCCCTAATGAGTGTAGCCTACCTACCTGTTCCAATATAAAGTAATCACCTTGTACAAAGTGATTTTTTAAAAAGTCAATTGCAGTAGCCTAGGGATTGTCCCGTCTATATTAAGCTTTAGAATCTGACAATATGAAAATTGTAACAGAAAGAAAGAAATCTTGACGAAAAACCTGTAATTTATTTACCTTAATAAATTACAAATCAGTTGCAACTAAATACTTGTTCATTTTCACATTTTGTTGGGCCAAAATTTTTAACTAGGTACCTGAACTGTCACACAGTTTGACATACAGGTAAAAGTCATTCAAAGCTCATTACAGCTAACTGCAGACGGAATAGCTTTTTTCCTAGGCTTGCTGCAATTGACTTTTTAAAAAATCACTTTATATATTTTCACGAAATATAGTAAATACCATCATATTATAACAAGAATCTGGAAATTCGGCGTGGATTTCATTAGAAATCAGATAAAAGTTGCTAATTCATTAGTTTTTTAATGGTTAGAAATTATTATATCCAAACATGTTTCCTGCTACGTTAAGTCAATAAGAAGAAATACTAAATGTGTAAATAATTATATTTCAAAATTTTGAATACGGTCCTGCATGGAAATCCTTGGTAAGTTTACTGTCCTAGCGTTGCCACCTTTAAAAATAACTAAATCAGGTCGGCCATGGTGAAGGTTGTGCTGGTTCTGTCAATTGGTATTCTTTGTGATTATTGTAATAATTGTCAAAGCTGCAGCAAACGAAACTAACGAAGTTGTGCTTTAGTTTTTATAAGTAAATTATTAAAATGCCACGAGGTACGTAACTTTGCTTAGGCTTGAATAAAATTTGCTGCCAACACGTTTTTGCTTGTGCACAAGACACTGTATAATCATTTTTGCATCCAGGTAAGTTCACGAGTCACAAGGGTCGCAATCGTAGGTTTACAAATCCCGAAGAACTCGAGGAGGAGAGGAGAAAGGAGGAACAGCAGCGGAAGTGGAGACAACAACACGGTGAAAGCAGCAGCGAGGAAGAAGAAGCAGCAGCTGCCGATAAGAGAATTAGTGAAGAAGGCTCCAGTAGTGAAGAGGACGAAAGTAGCAGCGATGAGGTGAGTTAGCAGGTTTTAGACAATTTGATATCGGACCTATATAATCTAGGCGTAGCTGATATTGCAATAATTCGTTCCATTTAAGGGTTCTTCAAAAGCAAAGGGTGTCTCGAATCTAATAGAAATAGAAAATCCAAACAGGGTACAGAAGAAGAGTAAGAAATTAACTACACTTACTGTAGAGGCCGCGCCAGAGAAACCCCAGTTGTCACGTCGAGAGCGTGAAGAAATTGAAAAACAAAGAGCGCAAGCACATTATCAAAAGCTGCATGCTGAAGGTAAAACGGAACAGGCTCGTGCCGATCTGGCTCGTTTAGCAATTATTAGACAACAAAGAGAGGAAGCGCAGAAAAGAAGAGAAATAGAAAAGAAAGGTGATTAAATATTTGAAAAATTGATTGTGTGTTGTAATAGGATTGTTTTGCAGAAAGAGAAGAAGCAGCTAAACAGAAAACAGCACAAACTCAAAAAGCCTTGGGGAAAAAATAAAATAATGCGAGATGCTTGCTGCAATAAATATTTTTTAAACAATATTTTGTAATTATGGATGTCTTTTTGTTTTTCATTCTCCGTTTTTTCGTTTTGGCATACACTCTAATTGTTTGTAATATTGAGCCTGAGAATATGTAATATTTAAGAGATTGAATAAATTAATAAAGCAGATACTATTTTTTTTTTTATTTTCTTGCTTCCTATTGTGGCAAATTTCTGGGTCTTAAACCGAGTACAAAGATTGTAAAAACTGAATTTCTTTTGGCGTCATAAAGTCATTAATTTGGTTTTCTTATATGATCTGCACTATGAAAAATGTAACGAAACAAAAATACATGAGGTTAATTAATTGCTAATCAGTGTTGGGGCGTACTCGGGTACTTTGTCGTTACCTAATCACCTTATGCGGTGCTGGGTAATGTAAGTAGATTTACCGGTACATAATTTCTTGTAAGGAAATAAAACTGTTACAAATATGTTTCAAAGTTGCCAAAATCATGCAGATGAAATTAATTATATCTGCCATTTTATATGAATTATTTTCTATACACAAAACAAATTCGCATTAAAAAAAAACTTAAAATTTGTTACACAAACCAATAAATTTTCCAGGTATTGTTTTCATGATACCTACCTACCCTACATATTTGAATGCATTTTTTGTGTGCAGTATGTAATTTTTTTCATTGCACAAAATCCAACAAATCTAAGGAAGTTCTTCATTACACAAAATTAAATGAATATCTTTTATTGCAAGGCTATTATTTCTCATTTCACTAGAGGTAAATTTGCGAAGGTCCTGTACCTAGGTACCATGTTTAGGTCTATCTATCTCAAAACTATTGATAATATGTAGATACTGTTTCTAACATATATTTAACTGCAAATGTAAAACAATTGAAGACACTTGAGTTAAGATTTCATTACAAAAAATAAAGCAGACAGCTAATGGAAATAGCAGTTGATTGTATTTGTTTTTACTATTAGTTTTATGTAGGTACCATAGGTACTATAGTAAACTTGAGAATCAGTTAACCTTCCAGTAGTCGCGCGAAAATTTTCGACATGTTTAGTCGCCCCGGTCTCAGAGACCAGGTAGCTTATAAATAAACAGGTAATGCAAAAAACTATTTTTTTTATTATAGGAGCATAAAAAAAGGTTTAAGACTTACTTTTATTTACAAAACTAGTTCAACAATTATTCGTTCACACATGGTAAATAAAACTTTTTTTTTTATTTAAAGACCAAAACACTTTGGATAATAAAGAAAATGTTAGAAGATAAAATAAATGAATACTCAAAAGTGGTAATTTAACATCTATAAAACATATTTATGCAAATATAGTACATCTACTCATTTTGAAAAGCATTTTCCCTACATGATTTACAGATAGCAGTGATTAAGTTCCAAACACATGTAAGTGCTGCACTTATAGCAAGAAAATCGCGTTTTTCTATTCTTTTTCCAGTCACAATACGAACAACTCCCAGGTGTGACATTTTCTAGTGTCCCTCTCGATTCATTTCCAACTAGTTCTTGTAGTCGCAGCTTCAGATTACGTGGAAGATTAGGCATGCTAGCACGTCTTTACAAATGTGGACCTATTAACCCATTAGCCATTTC
>JABXWE010056811.1:0-18711 GCA_014611495.1 Limonius californicus | reverse complement strand
TTTTTTTTTTTATTATTATTAACATTGGTTTTGCCAAAACTGCATCCTATGATTATGGGTGATATATTAAAATAATTATTATTGGATGAATGAAGTAAAGGGAACAGTTTGTTTATAATACTAGTTCCTTCGTTCTCCAAATAATACTGTACTGGTAAGGCACTATTTATTGCTATCTAAACAATCAATTTTGTAATGGTTTTGAAGTTTTTAAATACAACGCCTATTTATTTAAAATACACGGTATTCAGTGTTTAAAAAATAGGGACATTTCAGGATTTTACATATTCCTGTCTTGTAAGGAGTAAAGTTGGGCAATTATAAATTTAAAAAAACGTGTACGACAGGCTTGTTATCTGACACTACATATAATAAAAAAGAAAATTTGGCCGGGACAACTAGTTGTACTGTTTCTAAAAGTATATAGAATATGCAACCAATGCTACATATAATATGACAGCCAGGGAGATTAGCAAAATTATGGCTGGCTAATGGTTATATCGTGATGAGCAAAATTGTCATTTGTGGTGGATTTTCTCTGGCGTCGGTTATTGGCCATAGCAGTAGAAATAGAGTACCGTAAAATAAAGAAAAATAGGCATCAAATAAATAATAACAGATTGCCAATAGATAGAGACATAAGCAAGGGATTTTTTTTACATATTAAGAATGTGTAATTATTTTCTACAATTGAAAATGATTAATTTCTGCCTGCAATAAGCCAATAATTGTTTTATTACAGTCAAACTTTATATATTATAATATTACAAAATACAATGACTTTAGAATGTAAGTAATTTTATGACAATTTGTTTAAGTCAGACACAAGTACAGTAGTTTGCATACGTATTTTATTGATTTGCTCCTTGAGAAGCACCCTAGCCCTAGATATTCAATATTTTGTAATACATTTTGAAGGCAACGATTTAATTAAAATTTGATTGATGATATCAATCTAAGTATGTAGGTAGAATTTGGAAATTAATTAAGGGAATTTTTGAACGGTTCGGTTTAATTAAACCATAACAAAATGCTACTCGTTACAAGCCAAAATAAAATTATACTGCTATTTGCTGAATCTGTAATGAAAATAGTATACGAGCATAAAATCAATGTAAGGAACAAATGTTACATTTTTGTGTTTGAAATTAGTTTGTTCGAAACGTATATGATTGCTCATATTTGCGATGCAATATCTCTGTATTTTATTTGTGCCAGGCTTCCACTATTAATATTACATGCAATTTCATTGTAATGTTAGCTTATGGTGTATTCATGATATGCATTACTAGTTATGAACTAATCTCTTAAGCAGCATAAATGTACATACGTTCGTGTAATTTACAACAATAATTTGATGGATTATGAATAGATGGCAGAATTGGAAATTAAAGTTAGAGAGAAGGCATAAAATAACTTAATCTTTGAATGTCCGAATAGGAACCAAGAAAGAAACTTCGCGCGGAAGTGAAAAGTGGTAGTAGGTTTCCTAGAAACTATTTTAAGTAGAGAGATTTAGACAAGCTTCCAGTTTTAATAGTAATGAATTTAGAAATGAGTTAACGGAATAAACGTTTGTCTCGCAATTGTTGTTTCAAAACTAATAGACTTTTTGCTATTCTATATGAGATCGTTCTAAGCACCCATGTTAAGACTTTTCGGTTGTTTGATTGAGTAGAAACATAGCAAGTTTGTTGTTCCAAAAATTGTTCCAGAAAGAATATAAACTTTCCCGTTTTATTATTGATGAATTCAAAGATGAGATTGAAAATTGCACTCATGTTTGAACTAGATAGAATAGTTTCTCTCTTTTTGTTTATCCATGACTGGACGTTTTATTCTTCTACACGATAAGGCTTCAACCACGCTGAAATGGCGAGTGCTTGATTTATTAGAAGAATAGGGGAAATGTACTAATAGGTTTGCGTATTGGGGAGGCACTTAAACTGCAGCATACTATTTTCAGTGTATTCGCTTATTCTTCCGATTCAGATATCTAATTACTTATACGGTGTTTTGGAGGTGGAAGATTTGCAGACTTGTATGAGAAATGGGAATATTAAGGAATTGTTAATGAAGGTATTGAAGGTTTAAAGCAGAAATTATTTTAATATCTTTGTTTGCTGAGAATAAATTTCACATTTTCCTCACATTTAAATTTAAAATAAACAGTTCGTAGTTTGCTTACATAAAATGTTTTCGTCTTTCTTTTTTCATAGTTTTAATATAGTAATTTAAGAAAATTAATATTTTCATGAAAATTCTTTTGTACATAGAGTCTGGGTAGATAATACGTACAAATGACGTGACCCCCGGAGTGATTTTAATTAAAATATTATACAATTTTCAAAATAATTAAAATACCTATTTATTACGGTAAAACTGTTTTCCTAACATGTTGTAAATTTAATTTTCCCAAAGAACAACTTCTTCCTTTCATGGAAGTTTTCCTTCGGGCGATTAATTTCTTGTTAACCCCCCGGCATGGTTTCTTTGGGCATGGCAATTATGCTCATCTTTGTCCTAAGGTTGCTGTTGAATATCTCACTTCATGTTCGCTATTCAAGTAGTTATCCGAACTTCGAACCCAATCTGGATATAAATTTCAATAGGCTTTCAATTGTTCATTGTTCCCCTGGACTATCGACTTTGATACATGTTAATATGCTAATTTTGTAATAATCGGACTTCCATTATACGAAAGCTGAAAGCTCAACTAGAATCTCTTGTAATTTACCTGTTACATTGTAGGGATTGGTTTAAAATAAATGTCAGTTGTGAACTTACGAAACATGGGCATCGAATTTGATCTAGATAGAAGGTTAACAAAATAAATATATTTTGATTTAAATGTATTTTGATGCTATTTCTCCTCTGCAAAGGTGAGAATTCCAAAAAGTTCAGTGTGTACCAACGCTGCGTATTTTGTTTTGTATATGATCAATATTCCATTTGATCGAATAAAGTGGGCGGTCTAGAGAATTAAAATTATTTTAGGGATTCGCTTAAAATAAGCGTTAGTTATAATTCTAGATCGTTACAAAAATATATGACAATATGAAACGAAAGGTCGTGTCTTGTAGTGAAAGTACTTACAATATATTGAATATAAGAACCACCCCGAGACAAAAGTCCCAAAATGCTTGGTTATGAAATTACTTGTCTGAAGTCACACCTATCCGATCGATTTTCGACAACAGTTACGTTAACGTAAACATATTTGCTATAAATTTACAAACAGATCCTCTAGATTGACGAGAAATTATTGATTAACTGAACAAACCTTATTGATTAACAAATTGTAATACTTATGGTTTGTTATGAGTCACTTGTTGTTGTTTTGTGGAATTTTGTATATCAATTAGAATTGTAAGGATAAAAATAAAATAAGCGTAAGGGACCGCGGTGGTCGAGTGCGAGAACGCATTGACCACTCGAGGTCACACTGAATTGCGCTTGTTCCGGAGTGGTTTCGAATCCCCGCTGGGGCGACCGCATTTCAGTTAGTTAAGTTTAGGGTGCATGCTGCATGAATGGTTAGTGTGTAAGGGACGCCCGCACCCCCCTGAAGTAATGCGAAAGCGGTTCCGGGGGGGGAACGGTAGTATGAATGTGTGAAAAAAAAATAAGCGTAAACCTGTGGAAAATATCGTTACGTTAATGCAACTATTCTCTTTGTTATAAAAAAAAGTATAATTTTAGATAGACATAATTTTATAACAAAGCGTTTTCGGACTCAGGTCCATAGCAATTTTTTTCTTCAAATATCCTGAGAAAGCACCTCCTTAAGTTAGTCGGTGTAATTTTTAATTGTCTTACCGAGTGATTCACGAATATTAAAAATTTCTTGCAAATTAGAATAAACCGCGTTACGCAGACACCTTATCAAACTATAATTTTGCGTTGACAGCTACACGTTTTTCAAATTATCTTTTGAAGAAAAGTGGTGACTAGAGCCCGAAATACATGTAAAGAAATTGTGAAAAACGTGCGCATATATATGAACCTTTTACAGCGAAAATATGCAGATATTTATGAAAAATATAACCATATATGCAAAACATGCAAGTACTTTTGCTTTCTGGTAAGATAAAAAAGAAAATGCAATTAAGGATCTCTATTGAATGAATTAAACACAATTCTTCATATACAATAAAAAAATCTTACACTAATACTTGTAATTAATTAAATAATTAATATTACAAACTTGCATTTTGATATTTCTACGACATATTATTGAAACAATTGACAATCAAATATTTTTCAAAATTCTCTAAGAAAATTGATTGCCTCGTATCAGTAAACATATATTTGTACACAGAAAAACTTATTTCTATATAGACAGACGTAATTGGAGCATTTTCCAATTTTGTAACAATATCTGTACTTGACTCTAATTCTGAGACATCTCCCCCATAACACTTTTTGCAACATCATTTAAAATATCGTATCCAGAATTCTTTCTGAGTACATTACGTACTTTTTCGTAAACTGTAGTTCCAACTTTTCCCTTAACTTTTAAACATGAACGAGTAAAATGATTAATTGTTTTTGCAAAATGAGATAATGGCATGTGACGTTTCTCTAACTCTGAAATAGTTTTAGAACAAAACTGTAATTGCATTAAAAAACAAGTTGGCAAGGTAACTTTCAGACTTCAACAACTTTTTTGGATTGTAGTTGTTTGGCTACTATCCGTCAAGTTTAAAACAATTTCCTTAATTTTTTTAATAATGTTCTGCGTAAAAAAGTGCGTGTTCAAGCCATGTACCCCACTTGGTAATTACAGGTTGTGGAGGCAATGGAGTATTAGGAAATGTATCCTTATAAAATTGAACTCTCAAAGGAGCCTTAAGGAAAAACATTTTTACGTTACTAATTAAATATGATGATGACGATGGTTAAAGGAAACTGTTCCCTGAGCTCTTGCCACGGGCTTATGAATTATGACACATAAACGACGGCATGCCCTAGCTTAGCTGAGGGGGAGAGGGGGGGTTCCTTTTGTAAAATACACCGGAATTAAATCTGATCAAATTCGGGATAGTCATTATAAGTGAGGGCGCCAACGGGAATATCACTAGATCCGGCACTGCTCAAGCTCCACGTTCCTTTGAATGGCCAATCCCTTACAGGAATCTTCACATTACTTCTAATAATGATCAAAATAAAATAAGAGTTGAGTTTACAAGGTAGTTAACTAAATTACAGAAACGGACAAAAATACATGCAAAATGGTTAAATGATTATAATTCGGTATCGAACAAAGATAAACATTATTTAAAAAAAATAAACACAGTTTGTATCGAACAATCTTAATATTAAAAAAAGGGTCACGTACAGGTGAACCCAAAACAATTAAATCTAAGCTTATAACACCTGAAAAAAGGTACTGCAAAAGGCCTT
This sequence comes from Limonius californicus, assembly GCA_014611495.1. Lineage (NCBI taxonomy): Eukaryota > Metazoa > Arthropoda > Insecta > Coleoptera > Elateridae > Limonius > Limonius californicus. The sequence goes on along the minus strand of JABXWE010056811.1, from coordinate 13,305 downwards.
GTACACGCAGTGATTTCTTATATCGCTAAAGCATACAAAATATATACTTGATTTCACAGGATTGCGCAATGGACGGCGTCGTCTCAGGGGGGCCTCCCCCTCGGTAAAGTAAATGGAACAGCTGAAGCGTGGCTAACAAAGTTTTTGACAATTTATCTTTTTCGATGAAAAATCGGCCCTTCGAGGGGGTGTAAAGCTTAAGTCAGTCCCTGGACGTGGTAGAGTTTTTACAGTTGCGTCTCTCGAAACCACCGCTTGCTTTTGGCAGATTTTTCAATATTGCCTCTTACGACGAAATTTTCCAAATCGGTACTTTAAGTGATATTTTCGGAATGTTTGGGAAACCGAATATTTCGTACGTACCGTAAATGGTACCGCACGAAGCGAAAGTAATTACCTATTGGTAAATTACACTGATTCGGACGCCCGACGGTAATTTTAAATCTGCGTAACACTCAGGTCCATAGCTGGAGCCTGACATTTTTCCTTTCCCCGCACTTAACGGTGTGAAGATTCGGATTAATGCTACGTTTGCAGCAAAAAACGGCCGAACGTCACACTCTTCAGCAACCCTATTAATTCCATATGCCAAGCAAGTAGTGTAAATCAAATTCCAATAAAATATTTTCAAATCTTGCCCTGTTGTTACCATATATGATGCTGCATCTGACACCCATAAAAAAATGTTTTTGAAGGAACACTTTCAGTTAAATAATAACATAATACCTCTTGCACAAAATCTAGTTATGGACAAATTATTTGTCGACCGCAACTGTTTGTGGTTTCCTATACTGCCAAATATATGTAATTGTTGCCAATTATTTGATTTATTTCTAAAATTGTATTTGAATAAACACGTTGAACTAAGTACTCGTTTTCGTAAAGTGCTTTCATCACGTATGTTATATTTAATATACTTTTAAGAAAACAATTGGAGGTTTTTATTATTCCGTTTTTTAAGTGGAATATTAGTTGCTATTAGAGCTTTACACAAGTCTTCACCGAATGTCTCTTGCTCGATATTCCTGGAACTTTTGGTCACGCACTGACGTAATGTTTGCTGAGATTTTGTAGATTTTCTTAGTTTTTCGCACTTGCCGATATGTGAAGGAGTTCAGAACTTCTTGTCGCTCAATACCTGACCAAAAAGATTAGCACTAATATATACATATTTCAGAAACAAATTTTCCCAGTTCTCCATAAATAAGGAAAATTACAAGAAAGCAGGAAAGTATTTAATCAATTTTAATGTTTTAAATTTTAAATGTATAATTGTATGCCTATGTCTATTTACTGGACGCAAGGCAGACACCATTTTATCTCCATCTAGTACCATTTCAGGGTAGCCTTTGATCCAATTTATAATTCTAGACATTGTTTTTTTAAAATTAATGTATTGCCCTTTTGCACTGCACTAACATACTTTTGCGGTGATCAACCAAATACTACAGAAAAGAAGTAGGTAGCAAGGTCTTATTTTATCTTGGTCGTTAAAGATTTAACAGAAACAGTCATTAATGGAATTCCCGCAACTGTTTTTTGAGAGTTAGAAAGTTTGAATCCTAATGTCTACTCAATTTTTAAAATCAAAAACTGGGAAGCATAAATTGGCTATATAATTTTTAAACAAATAACTCACGCGGCATAATAATATGCTCAGATATGCAACTTTTACAAAAATATGCAATAAAAGCCCAAACATGTATAATATACAATATAAAGTTAGTAGCAATATTTTCAAAACTGTGCAAATTGTACACATAAGAAAAGTCTTATTTAGATAACATTAGAAATAAATTATTTCGCAAATCGACGGAAAGTAGATAATTAGTAAAATGAATTTTGCTGAACAAAACAAAACAAAGCATAGTTTTGTGTCCCTAAAGCGTATACAAATTATTCACATTCACCGTAAATATGTTTAAAATTCTGGAAAAACCATTTGCGTGCCTATGTACGCCCAAGAAGCTTTTAATATGCGAAATGTCATGGAGATTTTATTCTACCAATTATTTTTGCATTTTATGGGTACAACCAGTGTAGAGGATGAATTTTAATTTTACAATTTCAAACAGTTATTCAATCTTAGAGTAACAATTTTCCATGTTTACTAAATGTTTCTATTAACCATTGGCTTAATATTTGCCAAGAGAGCATTATTTTTATTGTAGATCTAAAAATATTTAAAAATAAGAAACCGTAATATTTAGATCTTTACAAGACATCTGTTTTACGCTAAACTTTGCCACTTTAGTCTCAGGACTTTGCTTTCGGGAAATTCTCAAATGTCAAAGTGTCATACGTAGGCTCAAAAAATTGCTTTGATATCGTGCGTTCTTTGAGGAACGAACCGCCTTTCAAAATAAGATAACATTTAAAGCTTCTCTTTTTGAGATACATTCGAATATTTTATAAGTTGTTTATATACATATTTGCAAATGATTAATTCATTTATGATTATTTATTGATTAAAATAATTATTCTCCATTGACGTTATTAGAAAAGGTAGAATCAGCAAGAGGAACTTTTGTAACGGTCCGGAAAATTAATAGAAGGTTTGATCTTGTATAACATGTGTATAATCCAAATTAAACAATCTCGAAAATAATTTCAGAACGCGCACCTTCTCGCCATATTTTCGAATAGTAAATTAAGATTCTTTAGGCAGACATTGTAAATTATCTAAAAGATCTACTGGTATATTTATTTAAACGAACATCAAATTAATCATTAAACCACATGAGGATTGATTTTAGGTAACATTCCAAAACTTCATTGTTAGTAAGTACTGATAGTTGCCAAAAAGTTAAAGTTACAATCAAGAAAAAACAGATAGTGGCCTCACTTCAGAAGGTTTGGTCGAGCATATTTGGACTTATGTGAACTTATTATATCATTTGAAACTTTCGATCAGTTTCTTGTTTTACTATTGGATAAAACCCTCTGTCTAACTTGTATACATGTATGTATTCGAATCAACCCGTCGTTCAAATGTTGTGGCAGCAATATACTATACCTTACATAAAAAGCTATGACATGCTATAAGGTTTTTCTATACTTTTTGAAGTCCAGATGCGCGTCTGTGGTGGTACCCTCCTCTACCTAGGAGAAAGGTTGACAGTTCGCCTTCTGTATTATAAATATATTCCCTATATATTAAAACAGTATAACACGTTTTGATGGTAATCACAAAAACTAAATAAAGGCTTATTATTATTATTATTATTATTATTAAAAAAATACATACGTTTCAATTTTATATGAAAAGCTGAAGCTTTCTAGAGTTAAAATGCTATTATTTCTTCTGATAACGTAATTTCGACTTTTAAATGGAGTTCTTTCTCGTAATTGCTGAGTAGAATGCTTGGTTGCCAATATAAATAAATGTATATTGAATTATCCGATTTTTCTGCTAAGTATTTAATAATATTGATAGTATTTTTATGTCCCTAAACTATATGCTATCATCCAGGGGTTTTAACGCCATAAGTAGCCGGAAGTTTGTTTTTGCCGGTTTTTTAAAGGCAGAGTTCCGATTTTTGCTATTTGTTTTCCCTTACCTAAAGTATAAGCGCTATCAGGTTCCAATATTGGTATAATATGATTTGAAAGTAATGTGCAGGAATCTGTAAGAAGTTAATATATTCTGCGAAACTTTGGTTGCTGTAGTACATAGCATTGCGAAGTGTGCAAATTGTTTTTGGTAATTGTTGTACTGACTCTTAATAAATCCTTATGCCGATTATCTTACATTACCTTCGTTCATTGCCTCGTCTGATAGGATATTCTCTGATCGAACATAATTATCTTTTTGGAAAAAAAAAAACTACGTGGAAGATTTAAGAAGTTTACTATTGTAATTACGACCTAATTTCACAAAATAAATTTTTTGATTAGGTCTTGGGTGGAGACCTCTCCGGGAGCTACAAGTTTGCTTTATCCCTTTTCAGTTAGCCCGCAGGAGCTGCGTTAAGGTTAATCGTAACCCGAACGCCCGCTGTCCCTCAGATCGTGGTAAAGCGGTATGTTTCTCATCGCTTGTCGGTATTGGTTCCAAAATTGGAATGTTTTATTAGAGAAGATAGTATACCGACTATATGATTGTCATCATAAACACTACTACGACTGATACTTGTCTGTGTAATATGATACTTTATAAAAATATAAAACGAGCTTTATAGAGATAGACGTTGTGTATTTTGCAAGTATGCGTGACGGCTAACTAAGCACGTAATTGTTTATTTCTTTAGGTTATGATTTTATCCCTGAAATGTATCTTCGCCAAATTCTATTTTTTAGAACGCTTGGTTGTTATAGGTTTTTTTCTCATTTATTCATACTACCGTTCCCTTCCGGAACCGCTTTCGCATTACTTCAGGGGGTTGCGGGCGTCCCTTACACACTAAACATTCATGCAACATGCACCCTAAACTTAACTAAGCGAAATGCGGTCGCACCAGCTGGAATTCGAACACCCCAGCCGTTAGACTACATTTCGCTGTGACCTCGAGTGACAACGAATTCCCGCACTACTCCACCGAGGTCTTTGGTTGTAATAGGAAGTGATAATTTAACTGCCCAATATACCGAGTGATTCGCGGAAGAGTACGAGCCTATCATTTCAAAAATGGACAACCGAAAATGGCTACGAGGTACTATTATTATTATTACTGGAGCTATCAGCAGTCTTGTAGGCCCATCACTTTGGTGTGAGACAAGGCTAATCTAGTTTGTGCTATGCACAACAGGGGCCGACTCTGCGGTTTACCGTGTAGGTACGTAAACGTAGGTACTTAACCTGCCTGATATAAGGTGTATGCGTGTGGAATCTGTTACTCCTCTAGTGCGACCGTAACACAAGCAGTGCCATTAATTGATGACCGATAGCAAATGGAGACAGGGACCCAGTACCGACCACCCAGGGAATTATAAAAATTTTCTGACCTCTGGAGTGCTTTGAAGCGGGAAGTGTTTGGACTATACATCCAAAGCCTGACTCTCTTACCTGAGCCATCCCAGTTCTTTTATTATGAGGTACTACCATAGGTAAATTTTTATTTGCGGTGTTATGAATCAGAGATGACTGTTTGCTACGCTTGGCAGTTTACTTATAAAGTGATAAATTGTTATACTTATTACGAGGCTTGTTCAACTAAAACCCATCTTTGATCAACTTAGCCTTGAAAACAAATGCAATAATTCCAATGACGTTTGTTAATGTTAGTAGTGTGGTAAGCAACACATTGATACGTTTCTGGCGTTCGAACTTGATTCTTACTTTTAAAACTGCGATTTTGAAATGGCGTTTGTTGTTCAAAGTCCGTTCAAGTGTTATCAGCGTGCGATCCTACAATTGTTATGCCCTGAGGGTGTGCAGATTCATACTCGAATGCAAGCAGTGTATGGAAATGCATGTATTGCGTACCCAACTGTGAAGAAAAGGTGCCGAAAATTAAAGAATGGAAAAGAGAGGACTATGGATGAAATAAGGGTATAAAAATTGATGGTTCATACCTATGTCATTTAAGATTTGTCTTAATATCTATTGACGTAAACAAGCTGGAACAAATGATTCAAAAACATGATCGACCACCCAAAGAAATCTGTTTAAAAAAGAACGAATAGAAGACAGAAATTATGAGTCGATATAAGGATTTCCATAGAAAATTACGAAATTGGGAATATCTCCGAATACATTTATCTGGGTCACCTTATCAAGATAAACAAAGAGAACCAAACTAAGGAAATAACACGAAGAATAGGACTTACATGGGTGGTTTTAGGAAAGATGGGATACATTTAAAAAAACAGTAAAATTCCCATAAACTTAAAACGTAAAGTCTACGATACTTGTGTTCTACCAGTAGCCACCTATGGTTTAGAGACGATAGTTATAACAAAAAACACCGCAAACCGTCTCAGAGTGACGCAGAGGGCGATGGAGAGAGCGATGCTTGGTGTCTGCTTGAGAGACAAGATAAGAAATGAAGAGATCAGGAGAAGTACGAAGGTGATGGACATAATCAAACGAGTGGCAGAACTGAAGTGGCTTTGGGTCGGATACGTAGCACGACAAAACAGTGATCGAGGGGCACTAAAAATTGTGCAGTGGAGGCCGCGCGAAACGTTGAGAAGTGTGGGAAGATCACAACGGAAATGGATTGACGACGTGAACCAGACAGCAGGCAGCAAACGGTTGCAGATAGCGCAAGACAAAAGCAAATGGAGAGAAATGGGAGAGGCCTACATCCAGGAGTGGATGGCTAACGGCTAAGAGAGATGGATGAGCCGCAAACAGGTGTATGGTGTACTGCATTAATAGAAAACAATATGGCATGTGGCAGTGGAACATTCAAGTTCACCACCACCAAAGAAGTCTCAAGCCCAACCTTATGCAGGGAAGGTGATGTTAATATTTTTTCTCGACCATGAAAGACCCTTGTTGATAGAGTTTAAGGAACCTGGAGTAAATGTCAATGCAAATCTGTACAATTAAACTGTGAACAAGCTTCATCAAGCAATAAGACGGAAACGTCCAAGAGAACTTATGTGTGAGGCCATTTTGCTGCACGACAATGCTATGTCCCATGTTGCTAATGTGGGAAAAGAAAATTTTCAACGAAAGAAATGTATACTTCGGTTGGTAAAACAATGAAATAGGTGCCTTAACTGTGACGGTAATTATTTGTAATTAAATTGTTGAATAAATTTTTATAAAGCAAATATGGGTTTCAATTGAACACATCTCGTAGTTTATGATATTTGAAATACACAAACTTAGTCTATAAGACTTTCTTGATTTAGTTCACTCTTACTTTATTGAAAAGTTGAATTGAATAAATGCCAAAAATAACAAACATTTGGATATGGTAATACCTACTAAGTATTTTGGGTTGTCTATTTTTCAAATTGTAGTTTCGCACTCTCTCGTGAATTGCCTGGTATATTAGAATTTTCTTATTCTCACCGAAAACTGTACGAGTCCGATACGTATAAGTACGAGGGCTGTTGTCTTTCTGCTGAGCCTAATAAAGTAATACACAATTTATTGACAAATCACATTTATTTTTAATTTTTCAAAGTATTCCGTTCCACAGTCAATGCATTTTCAACCAAACCAATCTTCAAAACATTTTCTCCAATCTTTCCGCGTTTGGTTATTTATTTCATTTTTAAATGCGTCAACGTCTTCTTCGGCCGATGTAAAACGTAAACCCCGTAACTTATTCTTTACACGCGGAAATAAAAAGAAATCATTAAGTGCTAAGCGTGGACTGTACGGCGAATGACCCGTTATTTCAATGTTATGGGCATTCTTCAAATACTTAGTCATTCGAGCAGCAGTGTGCGCCCGAGCGTTATCTTGATGCAAGATGATCCTTCCTCTTGGACGTTTTTCGCGAACATTTTGGAGAACTCGAGGCAAACAAACTGTAGTGTACCATTCAGCATTAACAGTATGATGATCCTCCAGTCCTACAGTGGCAACACATCCAGTAATTGCAAAAAATGTGGCAACCATCTTTTTGTTTCGGCTGTTTTCAGGAACAACTTTTGTTGGAGCCGATTCCTTCTCAAAGACCCAAACTGGCGACTGTTGCTTTCTTTGGGATCAGAGCTGTGTACCCACGTTTTATCACCTGTAATGATGTACACCAGATGAGACGATCCATTGCAGGTCTGCACCATACCATACGGTTTTCTTTTTGAACTGGGTTAAAATTGTGGGAAATCCAACGGGCACAAAGTTTACGTACCATCAAATGTTTGTGTAAATTGGTGTCAATTGCTTTCACACCAACCTTTATGTTGCCTGAATACTTCTGGAAGTATCAAGCCGGTCCTTTTCAATCATGTTTCGTATAAGACCAATATAATTAATATAATATAATAAAGACGTAGATCTTATAACGATCGATGAGTTTGAAAATGCCTTAAAAACAAGTAAAACTCGGAAAGCATTGGTACTGATAATATCAATACTGAACTAATAAAATACGCTAGTAACTTTTTTAAACATAGATTATTATATTTTATATATATATGTGTCGGACACAAACAATAATACCACAAGAATGAATTATAAGCATTACACAACGTATCTTTAAAAAAGGAAATAGAAGCGACCCTTCTAATTATAGAGGCATAAGTCTACTTAACTCTACGTACAAAATCTATTCAAAAATACTTTCAAAGAGATTGCAAACAATAACAGAAGCAATAATATTAGAAGAACAAAGCGGATTTTGTAAAGGACGTTTACGCATTGATAATATTTTTACCTTGCAGCAGTTGATTAAAAAAAGGCGGGGATTCAATCTGCAAACGCACCTCGCCTTTATAGTCCTCGAAAAGGCTTTCGATAGAGTAGACCAAAAGAAGCTGTGGGCAATAATGAGTCTTAGAGGATACCCACTGCAGTTAATAAAAGCAACACAGAGCCTGTATTGTATAGGCACACAAAAATTAAAACAAGGATGCCGTGCTTCAACGGTCCTATTTAATATATACATGGAGGAAATACTAAGAACATAAAAAAAAGAACATCCAACGGTCTAAGAATAGCACAAGAATCCTATGTAAATACACTTTTATTCGTTGACAACAAAGTTATACTGTGAAATACCGAAGACGAACTCCGATTATGGGTAAATACATTTAATGGAACCGCTAAAACGTTTGGTTGTAAAATTTCAACAAAAAAGACAAAAGTAATGGTGTTGTCTGACACAGTACGATCAAAAATCATTATAGATAATCAGATTCTAGAACAAGTCCGTAACTTTAATTATCTAGGCTGTGATATCAGCTCTGACTTTGACAATGATATTGACTACAAAATAAATCGTTTGTAGTACATATGTGGTACTATTAATAACAGTTTAAAACATAAAGCCAGAACAGAGACACATCTGAAACTGCATAAAACCATGGTTATACGGCAGTGAAGCATGGGTATTAAACTCTACGAAGAACAGCAGAATACAGGCTGCCGAGATGAAATGCCTTAGAATGGTCAATTGCGTCACAAGATCAGATAGAATACCAAACAACACAATAAGAGAAGAGCTAAATATATGTAGCATAAAGGATAAAACAGAAGAAACCAAAGAAAAATGGATTTAACATCTAGAGAGAATGGGGGAGAACCTTATACCTATACAAGCATACAATTATAAACCCCAAGGACGTAGAAGTCTAGGGAGACCGAGGAAGAGATGGGCCGGAACAGACGAACAGCCTATTCCGTGAATGAGAATGAAGATGATGATTATGATGACCAATCTTCTTTTCGGTAACTCCCGTTTTTGGCTTAGGAGCTCGTAAGTAGGCATTTAAGGAAAGTCGACCACGTTGAAATTCATTGTACCACCGCTTTACGGTAGCTAAGGAACACGACTTGTCACCAAACACTCGATTGATTTCCGCAAAACATTCTTTACTGCTTAAGCCACAGGTGATATTGTAAAAAATCACTGATCGATAATACTCTTTATTCAATTCCATGATTTCTTGGGGTAAGGATTACTTTAAAATTATGTATTTTAGAAACCTTCAAGTATATTTGAAAACTTTCACTATAATTAAACTTGTAAACAACTACGTTAAAATGTCAAGCAACATTTGTCTCAAAATATCACAGCGTGCTAGATAGGCTCAGCGGAAAAAGAATAGCCCTCGTACGTACGAACGCATGGTTGTGCAATGATAGAATATTTATTAAATTATGGTTTATAGTATTAAAAAATTAAGATCGCTGGGACAAACACACAATTACGGTCCTACTTATTGAAAAATTACCCGCATTTAACCTTTGTTACTGGAAGTAATAAAACCATTACAATTTACATGCAGTTGTACTGGATAAATTTTTCTGACAATATAATTACCTCTTGCGCGGTAAATAGGCGCATTTTATAAACAACAAAGTTTTTCTAGTACCGAATAAAAACAGTAAACGCGTGTAAATTATCGAGTAAGTACGACCGTTGTTGATATACAGATAGATGTTAATTAAATAGATGGATTTGTTCCTATTTATGCCATACACGTCTTGGGAATTGTAATTAAGTAAGTGATTTTTTTATCACATATTATCGTAATAAAATTATTCATTAGGGACTTGGGGTTAATAACACGTTGTACAACACCTTTCTTGAAGCTATTTTAATATGTTGAGTAGTTGTCATAACAACCACCCCTTGCGTGTGCTGGTGGTGCTGTTACGAGAACTGTAATTAGTTTTACGTCTGACTTTTGTTCGACCTTGGTCCCTAACCCTTCACGGTTTTGTATTCAGTGCACCAATTGGCATTTATAGCATTTTTCGTTCTGTTGGAATTTGCATCAGCCCACGAGCACGGAGCATAGGTAAATGCAGGACATCGTCTCCCTTCGCGTAATAAAAGTAACTCCTGTCTGATGTGGGTAGGATCAGGACTCGATCCTAATGATTTTGGTCGGAATGGGGATTGCGCTCGCTGGTTTTATTTGATATTTATGTGTTCCTACTACACACATCGTGCTTCCCGTTTTGTTGCTACACTGAACAGACCTTCACGATGTATGAACATGGACAATGCGAAATTTTGAGATGAACGCACTTTTCGGTGAGTTGTTATGGACGTTATGGTAGGTATCGTATGAAAAGAACAGTTATTAATATGTAGTTTTGTTTCCTGCCCTGGAAATTTACTGTTGGTTATAGTTCGATTAAAAGATAACACTTGCAATACAATGCATTTTAGCGCTAGTATTTTACCAGATTGCCATATCACATTTCATTATCGCTGTCAAATCACGGAAAAGGAATTCTGAGTAAATATTCATCTTGAAAGCGAAATCTTGAGTCAGGAAAAGGAATAACAATGTTGAATGCTAAATGGAGTTCTACAGGTACTTGCTATACTTTATTATTCCAATAGCTAATAAAGAGAACAACAGCCGGGCGAATTATGCATTAACATGCTCCTGTGTATTCCCCTGCCCTTTCTCTCCGCTATAATTAAATAATTGAGGGTTTTAATGATACAGTTAGTTAGAAGGGAAATCTTTTGTGTTAAGAAGATTGGAAATTGTTGGAAAGTGGTTAATAATTCTATTTAATTATTTTTTAAACAAATTACCAGAGAAGAACAAAATATTTCATGTGTACACACTTCAGTATCAGCATCATCTTATTACTTACTGATATAAAATAACATTTAAACACTAACAATGTAACGTTCGTACTATAGATTCGGAATCTCTAAGTGCGAAACTCCAATGTCTTAATCCTCCTGGAATAACAAAGCCCTTAAGATAAGTCACTAAAATTTGCAAACTACATAGATGCTTTTAATTGATTCATCCATAATTTGATTCAGAAATAATAAACTTATTTAAAAAACCAAAACCAAAATATTATCGATACTGTATAATCAAATATTTAATGATAAAGCTGAGCGCAGTTCGAAGATAAAATTATGTCTCACAATAATTTTGCTTTGTGAGTACCCGGTGGGTTCATACGAGTAATCTAGAAATTGGTTTCCAAAATTAATTTATAATATTGGATGTCATTCAAAGCTGGGCATTAATAAATTACATTTTAAAATCAAAAAATGAATTTAATCACCGGAAATAACTATTACTGCAAAAGTTCACGATATTTTTCGAAGTTTTAATGGAAGTAATTTCAAGATCCTTGATTTAAATAATTCTACCTTGATGTAACTTATATTGAACGTATAGTGAATCGCTAAAAATTAGGTAGTTTCGGTATACATAACGATGGCACCCGTACAGAGTATCAAAATGAATAAATCTAAATATTGAGACTGAAATAGATATTTAACATACAAAGTCATTAGGCTTGCATGATATTTTTACTTCCGATTTCCGTTTCGCTGATTTTGATTATTATTTTTCCACATCTTTTTCGTCCTACGAGTGTAACCGCTCTCTGGTACTACCTTCATTAACTTGTTTTCCATCCATGTACTTATTTTTATGATTGCTTCGTTTGCCTTTTGTCGTAGTTCCTCTTCTTTCCTTGCGGTTATGACTATGGCGAGGTCGTCTGCATGTGCGATTTGTTGTATGCCTTCCGGCATATCTAAATTTAGTACGTCCTCATACATGGCGTTCTAGAGGGTTGGCCTCAAAACTGATCCTTGGGGCACTCCAGCCGTCATTTTGATGCATGTGCCTTCTTCGATTTCTACATGTCTGTTTCTTAAGTAGCTTTGGATGATTCGGATTAGATAAGTAGATATCTTCGTTTCTTTCAGTGCGTCTACAATGTTTCTACATGGTACCAAGCCGAAAGCGTTTTGGACGTCGACGGTTACCAGCATGCATAACTTTCATGTTCTCCAGGTCTTTTTGCGTTCGACATTAACTCTGTTAAGGATCGCATTTGCGACATCGATCGTCAATGAATCGTCTAAATCCAAATTCTCGTTCCGAGAGTGCCTCCTTCTCTTCTATTTTTGTCATTAGCCTTCAGTTATTTGTTTGTGACAGACGGGTCTGTAAGTTGGAGGTTGCTGTGGGTTTTTGACTGGTTTTAAATCAGTATCAGCTTGGCTGTCTTCCATTTATCCGGGTATTTTACCTCATTTATAATTTTGTTGATTACTTTGGTAACTGTATTTTATCCTTCCCAGGTGGTTTGTTGTTTTTCATCCGTTTGCTGGCTAGTGTGACCTTTTCCTCTGTTACTTCCCTTATTTCATTTACTTCCGCTTTTTGCCACGTGATATCGTCATGTACTGGAAAGAGTACTCTTGTTGCTTCCAGATTGTTTTCTAATTTTATACTGGGTCTTTGTTGTGCCATTTTTATCATAACGATTTTATAGGTTAATCCCCAAGGATCGTTTCCTATTTCGTCTAGGGTTTCCTTCCATTTTTCGTCTTTCGAATTTTTAATTTTCTTCTGCAGTTCCATTTTGGCTTCTGTTAGCGCTCTTTCATTTTCTGCTAAGATGTTAATTCTTTTGCTTCTTGTCTCTTTTCTTGTTGCCTTTAGGCATCTTTTCTCTGTTCGCGTATTTCGTCGTTCCACCAGAAGGTTTTCCCCCTTATACGTTCCTGTTCTTTTTTCGGTATAGTTTCGTTGCAGATGTTTGTTATTATCTCTGTGCATTTTTACTTCCAGTATAACAGTTTCAGAAGGTGGTAATCACTAACCAAATTAAAAAAATTATAATACACATATAGCAATTATCTTTTGATAGATAACTTAACCTAACTTAACATAGACTAACATAACATAACATAACATAACATAACATAACATAACATAACATAACATACCATA
>JABXWE010056810.1:0-20288 GCA_014611495.1 Limonius californicus | reverse complement strand
CGAATAAAACTCTATGCGCTCTCTGTACACGGATAGCTTCGGACTAAAATGACCTTTTAATAGTGCACACAGTTGACCGTAGCTTTTCTTGTTAGGTAACTCTGGGAAACACAGATCACGCAATAACTTACAGGTCTCTTCTTCCATTAAACTTAACAAAATCGCTGCACGCCGTTCCGTTTCTCCGATCGAATTAGCACTAAAATAAAGTTCCAATCGTTCTTGGTAGATCAGCCAGTCACCCGAAATGCCGTTAAATTCTACCATCGACCCGATTAAACCCGCCATAATTAGAACAATAATTGTTTATTTCTTAAACTGAAAACGCGTCACTACACACCCTATTGTAGTAGTACACCGCCGTATTCACTGTACTAATTTATGCACGTCTTAGTTTATCCTCGTCGCCACTGTTATGTTTGCTGTAAATTAAACGATACTTCCTATTTATTTATCTTTATTTACGAACTATACATAAACTTGAGTCGCCCCACTTCTTACAAGCTTCTTACTTAAGTAGCGGGTCGTTGCGGACTGCCGGTCACTGCAACCCCTGGTTGCCTTAAACCCCCCGCTTCTGTAGTTATTTTCTAACAATACACTACAGTTTGGCACCCTCATTCACAAGAAATCTAACTATTATGCTTTGCGCAACGGAAACATGAACTGCCTTCACTGTCATGTTGACAATTACTAAAAAAACAATTGAAGTGGTTATGATATCCCATTGCAAGAATGTTAAGAAGGAATTGCGGCTAGGGCCATTCGTTTGGTTCTAAGAATAAAATTCCGGGTCATATTTGAACCCTCCTCGTAAATCAAGCAGTTATAATTATTCAACAAAACTATATGCTTCAAAATCTAGAAGGGATCATAATACGTAGGTGTATGAAATGCATAGAAGTTGGGGGTAGCCACTTTGAGCAATTGCTGTAATTTACAAAATAAAAGACTTAGAACGTAATCGATATTTCCTTACTAGTTATGTACTGTTAATTCAAAAATGCAAGCAACACATTAACATTAGAATATTACCATGAAGGAGGTCTAGTATGCCTGTATACAATCTGCTTAGGTTCCATATTAAAACAAGCGCGTTGCTATGTGAATCACAGGCGACTTAACACACAGCTCAGTACGACTGACCACATAGTGTTGCTAAGTTTACAAAACTTTAATTGAGAATTCTTCAAAAATTAAACGTTTTCGAGTAAAACGTTTGTAGAATATTTTGCTCAGTTTTTGATGCAAAATCGCGTGATGTAAATATTTTCCGCCATTTAAGATTCGCCCAGTGTAAACTTAAAGTGAATTGTAGAATTCAAGTGTCAGATTTCGTGATTGTTTCCTTACCTGATTACAATTTCATAAATCGAATTAAAGTTGGGCTTAATGTTCCAAAATACGGTTTCTGGCTATGCAACTTCTACAACTGCAATATCCGTTAATGTCAAATGGCCCCATTATATCCTAGTGAATAGCTAATCTTAGCCCGAGAAAAATGTATTCCGGCACAAGCAATTTTGTTTGATTATTTTATTGAAAAATTTCCTACTCCAACTCTGCCATATACACAATGCCATAAAATATTCAACGTTAAGCTACCTGCCCCCATTATAATTCATAATGTTAATCTAGATAAATGGAAAGGGCAAAAGTCATGTCAAGTTTTGACACATGTACATGTTAATGCAGGTTGGTTTCGGCAGTTTAATGCTGTACCAGAGGGATGGTATCCACAAGCTTTCAGCACCTGTGACGTGGGTATGCGAAAATGGAGGATATGGATTACAGGGGCCATTTGAATGTAAAACGCACGAAACGAGTTAAAATTTCGGATCAAAGCGCCTCATCGGCTTTGTACCTCTTGAGAATTAGCGAAATAATCAAATGAAATCGCTTTCGAAATTGCTTTTACGTTATGGAAGATTTAATTTACAGGAAGAAAACCATCATCAAAATCCCTTCTCACCACAATGCTATTATTTTCGACGCTAGTTGAACAAAACCTTAATTCCTAATGCCAAAAGTTAAAAAGTTAGGCCGGAAAGAAGCAGCAAATAAATAATGCGTTTGAAACCAGGATCTCCTTGTTCCGTTCGGTGGGAACAGATGCTATTAGTGTTGGCATTCTAAGGCGGTACTTGTTTGCAAATATCGCACACCACTTAGCTAATCTGTTCTTTACAGTCTACAAAGTTTCGCGTTTTGTCCCGATTATACGGCAGCGTTGTAGCGCTGTTTTCGAGTCGGAGCTTAGTACATGAGCTGCTGTTAATTCACTCAAAGTTTCCCTTGATCAGCGCGTGCGAGGGCGGCTACAAACTGTGTTAGGTTGACAAACACAGTCGCAGTTAGACACTGCTTAACCCAATTACGCATCACAATGAGGTCCCTTTGGTCGCAATTACCCATCCGCATCCCTGTTGCATCTCGGCGAATTCTCTCGATTAATTCAGCCATGCAACTAAAATGCACCCGCCTGGACTTCCGAGGATTTTTGCCTGGAATTTAATTATGTTGCGTTTAAATAGTGCTCGGGCGATGGTACAATTAACTCTGGGCAAAATTTTGACATTAATGTCAGCAGTTGCAGTTTAAAATAAAGTATGTAGTAAATATTTAAATACATGCCCAAATATTGCTGTGTTTGGCCCTTTTAAAGTTCTGTTCGGCACGGCTGGTAAGTCCGGTACGGTTCGGCACAGAAACCTGCTGTTCTCTGCATTTCTCACAAAGTCTTAAAACGCATCTCCATTGAAACATAAAAAGTGTTTTACTTAATAAGCCTCAGACATTTGGTTAACGTCAACTGCAATTTTCAAGTTTCGAACCCCCAACGAATTGCTAAAGGGTGATTTTTTTTGTACGTATGAACAATTTTCCAGACAGTTTAAATTTAAATATACAAAAGCGTTCAGCCAAGAAAGTGTCAAACGTGAATTTAACGTCAGTTATGATTTGAAAGTTAAACTGCGGTCTGATTCGCTTAAAGAAAATGTGTTTTGCACATTCTAAATGTACATTCTGACAGTCAAATTCGTTTAAAAAGCTAAAGTATTTAAATCAGCACAGCTTTAAAATCATATTAACATCAGTTGATGATAGCAAGCTAATTTAGCAAGAACCAGTTGGTGAAAAATGTTATATGTTCTGAATTTTATTGGCATTAGATTAACATAAACTATAATTTTTAAGTTTAAACTGATAACTGATCCGATCTAAGAATGTAATATGTTAAACATAGGTAATTGGTAAATATTGTTAAGAAGATTAATATATAATGACATAAAATGTTTGTACAGCAGAAGTAGTTTGAAAACCCGACACGGCCGTGTTTGAAATTATGAAAATTCTCAACATATTTTTAATTTTTGGTACGCTTGAAAAATAAATTTCTCCAATTAACAAATTAGTGTAAATTCGGTATGAGTCGGCTTAAATCATGTATTATAGATGTCATCTTCTTGTAGTTCCTATCCGTTCCGGGTGTCGGCAACCATCCTGGCTATGATTATACTTTATTAACCGCTGCTCTGAATAGCTGTGTTGTAAGCATAGAGAACCAGGTCCTCATATTCTTGAGCCATGATATTCTTCTTCTTCCAATGCCTCTTTTTCCTTGCACTTTTCATTGTGTTATAACCTGTAATAGTTGGAACCTGCTTTCATTCCTCATAATAGGTTGTTACGGGCCAAACGAGCTTTTTCGTCAACCCGCAACAGGATAGGTGGAAAAAGGCCTGCAGCTTAGCTCAGAAGAGTAGGGGAGTTCACGGAAATCGCTTAGGGAGGAAACCTTCCTGGTTGTGTAAAGAGTAGGTCAAAATTAGTGGGCGCCACCTTCCAAATGCAGCTGATTGCAGGTCCTCGTGGAAGGCCGAGAAGCCAGCAGCTTACGGGAATCGAACTCACCTTTATTGTGCCTCGCTTCTGTTTATAAAGCTTACAGAATTCACGCACTCACAAATACAAAATACACAATAATAAAAGAGGCAGTGAATTTTAAAACACATATAATTAAATTATTGGAAATTTGAACGTTCAAGAAACAAACCCGCCGCTGCTGGCGCACGATATTTACCTTCTTCAAACAACTACGTGGCCAGAGGCGTCGAGTTTACAAGCATAACACAATATAAAAGAAATTACTCTTTACAATTAGTAGTGCAAACACAGACAATCGGCGACTGAAGGTCGCTTCTTGTTTAAAAATAGAGGGTTCAATTACGTTGAATTTTGCAAGTTAGCGCGTAAAAGGTTTCTTTTCACAACACACAATAAACTAGTTCTTTACCTTAGTTTCCGATGAATGGGATAGAGAGATAAGCACAATTGCGTTCACAAGATGCGGGAAAATCCGCAGGCACGCCCCTGAAGACTGGATGGAATGGACAACATCAAAGGCCAAAACTTCGATGCGTTCGTCGCACCGACGGTACTATACCAGAGGGACAGGAACTGGGCTCGATATTAATCCGCCAAAGGCGATCGGCAGTTTTACAATAAATTGCCTTTCCAGGGATAAAATCCAGTGTGTTTCTATAAATCCGACACTTGTCGATAGTTCTGTTTTCACCCCACCGTAAAACAGCGAAACGAAAATCACACATGATGGACACCCATCGAAAACCCAAGCCGCCCCTGCAGCACTCAACTTATTTACGGTCCCCCGTAGATGGAACTTAAGTCAACTAAGATGGAGGACTGACTTCTTAATTTCGTAACGGCCCCGTAGATGGATTCGAGCGGCCGGAATCAACGAAGCTGGAAGACTGACTGAAGAACTAACGCTACGTGAACATGTGTTGGTCGAAAATATTACGCCACCTTGAGAAATATGATGAAATTTTTCTGGAAAGATCTGAAACGTAAATTCCCAGAAGCGAAAGCGTCCAGAGTCAGATACAGACAAAACATTAATCGTCAAATTCGGCTTACAAAGGAAAACTTCAAGGCTTTGCGGAATTGGCTCATCCTAACTCAATGTTAAAAAAAATAACGAAAACTGTAATCGACATAAGAAGATGGCAATTAAAATAGAATTTTAATTACTGGAAGCGGCAATTAAAGTACGACTCTAATCCAGGGTGGCACAATTTCAAATGAACATAACAATGTCCGAGGTACTGGAGCTTTCTTGTCTTTATTGTGGTCAATATTTCTCTATCTTTTTCCATTCTTCGTAGAATTTCGTCATTCGCGACCCGCTCTATCCATGACACTCTCAGTAGCCTACGCTAGAGCCATAAATCGAATGCTTACAGTCTTTTTCCCATTGCGTTTCTGAAGGTCCATGACTCTGCCCCATATAAAAAACCGAGAATACGTAGCAGCGCAGAAACCTTATCTTTGAGGTTATTGTCAAGTCGTGGCTTCTGAAAATGGCTCTCATTTTATTGAACACAGCTCTGACCTTTTCAATACGGACCTTTATCTCTTTGTGAATGATCCAATTGGTCATTGACGGTGGGACGGAGGTATGTATACTTTTTCCCTCGTTCAATACGTTTTGGATTTATTATAAGATGACATCTGGGGATATTGTTTTTACCAATGATCATTAGTTTTCTTTTATTGATATTTATCTCAAGTCCTTGTCTCTGACCGCTCTCTCTCACTCTGTTCATTAGTATTTGTAAATTCTCTAGGCTGTCGGCAAAAATAACTGTGGCGTCTGCATATCTGATATTGTTCAGTCTTTCTCCATTTGAAAGAATTCCTATCCGTGTATTTTCTAAGGCTTCTCTGAAAATATATTCCGAGTATACGTTGAACAACAGTGGGGACAGTATACATCCCTGTCTTACTCCCTTTAGGATCTTTATGTCTTCTATGTTCTCTTCTTCTACTTTCATTGATGCAGTCTGATCATCATCATCATCTGACATGGAGCCGACTCGTGGGTCAATCCTGGATTACGCCAGGCCCACCCCATGTCGGTAAGTAGGGAAGGATTTAATGGATAGGCTGGGATCGGGTGGGGTATTGCACAACGTTAGCATGTCTGCAATGCATACCGCAAGACACCGCTGCTGCAACACCAGGTAGTTAGTAAACTACGCATCAATGGGGTTGTTGAATACGTAGCCGAGACCGTTATGCGATTATGCATTTGACCCTAATAAACTTTGGTATCAAAGTTTCACAGTGTTCTTATTTCACATCTATCTATTGTTCTAAGGTTACTGATTGCACATCTCTTAGTTTCCTAATAGCAAATACCCTACTTAATAGTTACTCCCAAATTTAGTTTAACTGTCCGTTACGCGATTAGGCATTTGACCCTAATAAACCTTGGTATCAAAGTTTCAAATTGTTCTTATTTCATTGCTATCTAGTGTTCTAAGGTTACTGATTGCACATCTCTTAGTTTCCTAATAAGGAATATCCTACTTAATATTGGCTCCCAAACTTAGTTTAACTGTCCGTTATGCGATTAGGCATTTGACCCTAATAAACCTTGGTATCAAGGTTTCACATTGTTCTTATTTCATTTCTATCTAGTGTTCTAAGGTTACTGATTGCACATCTCTTAGGTTCCTAATAACTAATAACCTACTTAATATTTACTCCCAAAGTTATTTAAACTGCCCGTTATGCGATTATGCGTTGGCCCTAATAAACTGTGGTATCAAAGGCTCACGTGTTCGTATTTCACATCTATGTATTGTCCTAAGATTACTGAAGGTTCATATTGTTCTTATTTCACCTCTATGTATTGTTCTAAGATTACTTATTGTACATCTCTGAGTTTCCTAATAGCTAATATAATAACCTACTGAATATTTACTTCGAAACTTATTCACACTGTCCGTTATGAGATTAGGCATGTGACCCCAATAAACCCTGGTATCAAAGTTTCACAGTGATCATATCTCCCATCTGTCCATTGTTTTAAGGTAACAGAGTGCTCCTATCTTCGTATCCTAATGACTAATTAACTACTTAATATTTACCGCACTGAGTACCACTGTTTCACCACTTAGTTGGAAGGTCGATTCTGCATTGCACTTCCTTCTTATCCCTAACCCTCCCCTCTGCCGTTGACAGAGAGATATCCATCGTTTTCTCTCCCACTGATACTTGCTTCGTTCCCTACCCTCCCCTCCTCTCCTTCTTACTGCCTCCTCCTCCTCGCCATCCTGTTCCTCCTCAGTCGACTCTTGATCGGACTCTTCCACCAGTGCGCACGCTCCTCCTACCTCTCTTCGGATATCCTCCCTTCTTCGTGCCCAGTCCTCCTATGTCTCCTCAGGCATGCCGGCTCTGTGCATATCCCCCCTCCCCCAATGATGTACTCCTCGCGTAGCACGGTCTTCCAATCTTCGTTTCCTCCGCCTGCGTGGCATAGTCCTGCTGTAGAGGGTGGCCGGCCGGTACGCTTAGAATGTGTGCCCAGCGTTGACCTCTTGATGTCGTGAACCGCCTGATACGTTAAATACATATCCAACCCCCATCCCCTAAACAATCTAATACAGATCCTAGCAACACGTATACGGATCTGCGCTCTAAATTACATTAAATTAAATTGACTGAGAGTAAGATAATTAAAGTAATTAAGGTAAGTAAAGGTACATGATGTTAAAGTGTACAAATCGTTTGTTACCTGTAGATGTTGCCATTGTCTAGACCTTAATTGTCCCTTTAACTTTAACTTTAAAGTTTAAAGTTATTGAGAGTAGATTTTTAAATTAAATTACAGGGTTTTAAGTTAATTGAAATTACATGAGATTGAAGTTTACAAATCCTTTTCTTTTCTTTTCTTTTTTGCTAATCACAGTAATACTAATTTATTAGTTAATTAAAGGAGATTAATTTAAATTAAGTTAAGCGGTAGTAAGGGTAATAAAGAGGCTACCAATGCTACCACCGGCTACAAAATACTACCAAAGGCCACTTAGGCCCTCACCACTTATCTTTGACTGCTTCTCCCACAGTTTTGTTGTTGTCTATGTTGATCACTGTTCGGTCCCTTGGATAGAGCGCCTGGTAGAGGCGGTGATTTTCCTCCGTCCTTCCTCCTCCCGGGTCGTACCCCCGCGCACTTGCATTTAACTTTTTCCCCCCATATTTTCCTCGCTGAGCAGTGTTTCCCGAAACGTTTTTCAAAAACTCCCGTTACCGAGCTCGACGCCAACCATAACGTCAAGGTCCAGCTGTTGAGCGTAAACCGCTACACTAGCTGACCTGTTATTGTGTAAGCAAAACTAAATAAACTGAATTTTGCAAAGTGAACTAGTCAGCTAAATTAAGTAGATGACTCAACTAAAGCGTAATTGAATTAACTAAAGTTTCAACCGCTAATTTTACTGCCCTAGGAATCGTTTGAGATTCTCCCAAAGAAAAGAAATGCTATATTTTGAGAATTATTTTAACAGGCTCACGTATTTGAAATTTTCTCCGATTCTTTTGAGATGGCTGTGAATAGTGGATAAAGCAATTTATGACAACTTCAATAAAAATGAAATAATTAAGACCAGCCAAACAAACTAACACTTTATTTTAAAATGAAAATAAAAGAATCCCAACCGTCTCTAATTTCCCCT
The DNA here is from genome assembly GCA_014611495.1 of Limonius californicus. NCBI lineage: Eukaryota > Metazoa > Arthropoda > Insecta > Coleoptera > Elateridae > Limonius > Limonius californicus. The sequence goes on along the minus strand of JABXWE010056810.1, from coordinate 11,739 downwards.
CCCCTGCCTACCCCTTTCATTGATGCAGTCTGATTCCAATATAAATTTATTATGAGCCTTAGATCTTTATTGTCTAGTCGGATGTTACTTAAAATATCTGTCATCTTCTGGTGTTGAACTCTGTCAAAATCTTTCTGGTAATAAGACAAGCATAGACATCACAGTTCACATCCCTACATCGTTGAAATAGAAGTTGGATGCTGAGTAGGGCTTCCCGTGTTCCGACTGCATTTCTGAACCCAAACTGTGTAGATGATACTTGTTCTTCGCAGAGCTTATATATTCCTTTGTGGATTATCTTAAGGAACACTTTTAGAAGATGGTTCATGAGGCTTATTGTTCTATACTCACTGCACTTTTTAGCTCCCGACTTTTTGGACAATATAATGAATTCTGGTTTAAGCCATTCCTTTGATATATTTCCACAATCATACATACGATTAAACAAATATGTTAACCACTTCACGTTATCCTCATCTAATAGTTTCAGAAACTTTGTCTGTATATTGTCTGGTCCTGAAGCTTTTCCTTCTTTCATATTATTTATTGCATTTTGTACTTCTTCTACCAGTATTCTTGGTCCTGTTTCATAGTTTGTCTGGGGAGAATTTGGTCTGTTATCATAAAATAGTTTTTCTATGTAGCTTTTCCGCGTATTTTTAATTTCTTCTTTATTGACAATAATTTTTCCTTCATTGTCCACTAATTTGTGCACAGATCTTGTTTTATATTTTCCACTCATCTCCTTTCCTATGTACGTTGAAACTGTCATATTATGATTGTAAAGTTTCATCACATTTTCCTCTTGCTTCCTTTTTTTAGCGTCTCTTATTTTCTTCTTAATTATTTTATTGATGTTTTTATATTCTTCTGGATTTCTTTTCGCAAGTCTTCTCTTTTCCAACATTTGAAGAATTTCATTCATCATCCATAACTTTTTCTTTATGGTATCATTATGGTCTTAATTGCTTCCATGTGAAGTTGCTTTGGTGGGTAGAGCTTTACACAAAAACGCAGGTAAAGTGTTCAACATGCCTAAACGGAAAATTGTTACATCCGAAATAACGACGCTTATTTGGAAAGTTCCGACATTGCTTCGCCGAATTACCCATTCTAAACAACTGTTGGTTATAATTTAAAATCTCACAGTCATATTATGATAAAAATTAGACACGGTTTGGTTAAAAATGTGTTAAGGCATATTTTCGAGATTTTCAAATTCGCAGGCGCATTTAAGCAAAAAGAAGAAGAAAAAGAAGATTTAAGCAAAAAATTTGTTGCACACTAACCAGGTATCAATCAGCTGATATGGTTCAGCAATGAATTTCTACGCTATCGGGTTAAAAACAGCAGATCCGATACCATTTGCCAAACGTTTTGATTAATATATATTTTAAAGTTTTAAGGCTCTGTAAAGAGACATTTAAAAAACAATTGCTTATTTGTGTAATCCTATTTGCTCTTACAATATTATACAAAAAGATAAAAAACTAAAACAAAAACATTTTAAAAAATTTGGATTTGGAACTATAAACCATAGCTGAAGTTTTTTTGTCAACCCGCACTAATTAGCCAACTAGAAATTAAGACCATTTATATTATAAAATAATGTATTACAGCTTCTTAGCAAATTCACCTATACGTGACTCGGATGGCGTTATATAATACGCCCTCAAATCTGCACATCTCAACCTAATTCTGCAAATAGATCACAAATTTAAAACTGCTTAATATTCAAAACGACCCTACATTTACATTTTTTTTCCTTAAAGTTCGGTATACTTTTAAATGTTAATATAAAGAATGTTTAATTTGCTTAGAAAATTGATCTGATCTTTCCCGTGCGGTGCCGCACCACTAAATGGTATAACACGTCATGGTAACCCAACTTGGACTAAAAAAAAGCATCCACTTCAACCGAAAAGTAATATGATGCTGCACATAATACTTAAGAAATCCTCCTGCTTGACCTAAGTAGATTCTGAGCAGGTCAACAAGTCCACTGCTGAAGTTGCTCGCCTGCAACCATTTTTAAGAGCTCTCGATGAGGTAATAAGGAGACTTATTTATTTAAACTTTTTGATAAAATTAAGCCGACGCTCTAATCAATTTTCCTTTTTCTTTAGGGTGTTGAGCGAGACAACGTCGTGGTTGAAACGACCGTGTTTATGCATAAGTGTCACAAAATTTGCATCTGTTTATAAATACATTAAACTTGTTTACGAACCCTAAATGTGGTGGAGTATATAAGCGAGATTGGTGTTGTTAATAAATACATTTCGAGAACGATCCCTGCATACATACACACACACACTGTCACTTGCGGATAAATGCGATTTGGAGTTGTTCACGCGTTTGGAAATTTAAACACAGCGTAATGTGCGGTTTGCGGTTTGATTTATTTACTTGAGTTTCCGGACTTTGATGTAACGAAAGTTTATTGCGAACTCTCTGTAGCCCAAGCACCAACTTAATATTCTTCCCTACTACAACTATAATAAATCAATGCCGGCGTACACTAATGGTATAAGAAGAAACATTATATCGTTATTTTACGAAAACCATTTTAGATCTTTATTGTATTCTCGAGTTAAGAGAAACAAGCAGCCACCCTTTGTTGAGATAAGAGAAAAACAAGTTATAGGGAATAATTCATTCTTAGATAGATACCATCAGTTGAATAGTTGTTGTGCATTGCAATTAAAATAGATTTTAATCAAATCGAAACACGGAAGTATTCTATAATGAACGTTTATGTTTAATACATTTGTAGAAGTTGCTTCCCTAAATTAATCCTTAACTGACTTTTCCGTAAGTACAAATTTAAAACACCACATATATCCTGGAGCATAACATGCAGATGGTTTTTATTTTTACTAAAATGCCGTTTGGGCTGGTTAACTCTCCGAAATTTATTATGGGGTTACCGTCGTTTCCTAGTCCTATTTAATTAGAATACCTTTTAATTTACTTAAATCATTCTTTAGCGCTCATTTGAAGTTTCTTAGTATAGAACGACTGATGTACGATTCTTCCTTTCTCATTCTCTAGAGTATATGTCGTCACTAAATCAGTCGGCAAATCCTCCAAACTGAATAATGTTACCATTAAAATTCAGTGGCGGTCGTACTTTACAAGTTGGTTAAAGCAATACTGATCGATCAATTGGCAACTCCTAAAAAAAGACAGTAATGGAATCTGTTCTCAAAGCACGCAAACCAAAATGCAAAGTTTGTGATTGATAATCCCATTGAATTTCAAGTTTGGTGAAGCGGTGCGGTTGTTCCAGTTGTAGTTGGTGAAGTGATTTTCAACGTTCCTGAATTAATAGGAATTCAAAACCAAGGGTCTGCAGCGATCATTGTTGTTTTAAACTTCGTGAAATCATCAAACTTCCATGAAAGGAGATACAGACAAAATTGATCTGGAAATTGAATATGAGAGATCATGTGGAATCGAAATTTGAAGACTACAAATGGAATGTAATCATAAAACGTGCATGTAGGCACCGCCTTTGACACAGGCCGGAAGTCAAGCCGATTTACTTCCACAACTGCGATCTTTATGGGGGCGTTTGCTGCGTCGCCTGTTCGTAAAGAATTCTATCCGATCCGTGGCTAAAGTAATCAGAAAATATGACAAAAAGAATAAGTGAACGGTCGAAATCAATAATGTCTTCCTCCATTACCTCGGGACATTTTCAGCTCACAAAGACTTCGAACCAATGCAAGGCGGAATACATTAAAAGCGAAACGTGCGAAAGATTTTATACAGCCTTATAAAAAGTGGGAAGTAAAAAAGCTTGTTCTTAACATTTTGGTCATGTGTAATTTATGACGCGCTTTCTATATATGTTTTATGAACCATCGCACTGAAATACAGGTACAAAACCATATAAAACTTATCGTCGGAAGCCGCCTATTAGGTATCTATTCAAAGTCTAATTAAACGTTAACGGAATAGCGCAAATTATGGGTTGGCTGTATGGGAATTGATTAACGTGTGGTAAAGGTGGTTGCACATGTATTTCACGCGAATTTCCACCTTAATTACCATAAAATCAGTTCGGTTACTAATAGAGTTTAATTAGAAACTATCACACTATTCACGGAATCTCATTCCATCGCTAAAAATGTGTAACGCCGGTAAATATTGACAAATTGCTCAGTTGCCTGGGTAATCATTGTTTCAATGATCAGCAGAATCTTTATAGAAAAATATCTCACGACCACAGTGGGATTATCGCAATGAGTCCAACATAAATGTGAACGAGATGTAAATGTATACGGTAGCAGTGTTGTATAATTATAAAACAAGTCAAATATACGATTACAGTTCTAGAGTGAGTATATACAAGTTTCAAACTTTGTCCCATACAGTTGCGAATTATGGAAACCCCAAACAACAAGCAAACTTTATATCAACTCCCGCAATGGGGTGAATAACTCAAGGAATCATTACCAATTTAAGGGAAAATCTTGAGTAATTTAACCCCAGCGCCTCCACCAAAATGTATCTCGCATAACAAAATCCTTAAATTGCTTTGATCTGCATGAAAATCGCTGAAAAGTTTCTGATATTCAAAACGGCTCAACCCAATCATCCCAATCGAGTCGAATTGAAAAGATTTTCCTTGAATGGTTGGGGCAAGTTAAATGAAGTAGAGACCTTATCGCCAATTTTGCGATATGTAGAAGGGTAAAGTGGACGTGAGGACATAAGCAGTCACCTTTATCATGGGCTTTTCATAACTTGAGGGTCAACACTGCGCTGCTGCATGCAAATGAAGGATCCTTTCGATCCTCCGACTTCGAATTGACGCCACCATTCGAGAGCGATGTAGAAAATTGAATATTAATTAAAATCGTGGCGGTGTCAGTCACGAATAATGCGATGTAATTTAATATTAATCGCGGCAAAAAAGTGCGATTTTCGCTAATATTTTTTAAGATTAATGAAGCTGAAACAGAATTAAAAATTGATGGAAAATCTGCATCGCGAATCCGTTTTAATTTCGTTCCTAAAGCATATCCTCGTGCTAGTTATTCCCCTACCTATAATTTTTTTTAGATAGAGATCACAGTTTACACAATTTTAAATATTTAAGGTTCGTGGTATTGGATTAAAAGTGTAGTCATTATGATATGTGTCAACCAAAAAGTAATCGTGTATTTTCACATAGGCGTAACAGTTTATTTAAAATTACATCTTCTGTTTAAAATTCAATACAGCCTGGAATAGCACAACTATATGAATGAACACTAAACTTTAAATACACCAACAACTATTAGTTGAAGAACTAAAGAAATATTGTAAAATGATCGCTGATTACAAGTTTCAAAATTAAATAAGACAACAATACTTAATTAAGATATTCGGCGTACTCCAGTAGATCTATCGGCGAACATTGTTACCTTAGACATCTTGTTCCTCGTGTGTAAATATTCTGTATTTATACTAATAAAGCGCTTCTCAGAACGAAAACAAACTAGAATTACCAAGAGATCAAGATTAGGGATTTCACCCGAAAGGTTCACAAAACGAAAAACACGAAATTGTCTTCTGAAACCACAGATAAAACGTAAAAGTAACTTTAAAATAATATCTCTTAGTGGCTGATTCCCGAAAACTGTCGGAGTATCAATTTAGGCTTCATTTTTGAGCTCTGTTTCGCTGGGTAATAATTAGGTACAATTCCCTAAATGTGTTTCCTCATTCTTAACTAATTTACTAATTTCAAGCTAACAAGATATTTAGCGAACACTTATTACTAAGAATATATCTGATACCCCACGTAGTGGAACTTCTAGCTTTCTGTTCGGTATGCGAGATGCAAAGAGAGCTCACAGAACTTACTTATTGTAGGTAATTAACAGGCCATTGGCCTACGCACAAAGGAAGAAGAAGAAGAAAATACGTAAACGCAATTATAGAATAGGAGTATTTCACAGGCAAAATAATAGTTTCCTTAGCTGATGTTGGCCTAAATTTGAAAACAAATGTTCCAAACCTATTTTATAGAAGAGCTACTGCAGACCTGCTTCATTTTTTGTAAGAATTAGGTACGTTAGAATTCCGTCACCAGTTTACAAATGGATGAAGTAAAAGCTCAGCAGTTTGGCGAGCAGGGTTCGATAAATACAGCAATTCTAAGTAAAAACAAGCAATACCTATAAATTATTATGGCAGAGACAAGTTTGGATCAAAAGCCTATAAAATCTCTAAACCATACTAGCAGACAGCCGGAAAACTTGAAAACCTTATATTGCTGGATAGAGAATTAAAAATCCTTTCAAATGAGCTATCACACGCACCAACGTTTCATTTAAAAATTTTAAAGGGGTTGCTGTCACTCTAAGGGGGTTGAAGGGGAGGTATAAAATTCTGCTTAAAAAATGTCATTTTAGAATTAAAAATCGATGTGTTTCAGGATTTTACTCATAAATTGTAAATTAGGTAGAAAATGAATTGATCCGTTACTTATGGACCACACTGTATAACAAAATCTATATTGAATATAGTAAAGAAATTTTTCTTAATTACATTTATAGACAACGAAGCAGAATTCAATTTGTAATTGTAAATGTAACCAAAGTGGAAAATTAGTATAGTATGTTCATTAAAAAAAAACTTATAAATGGTAACAATAATGCAAAACAATTAGATTTTGAAATAACTCTTTTATTCCAATATTATAACTTAATAATTTATAAAAATGGTTGAAGGAGATCCTATGACATTACGTAACAGAATGGGGTTCTCATTAATTTCGTCACACTTTACTTGTATTCGCTGTCACAGATCTTGTAGATTACGAACAGGTGTTGCATAAATAGAGTTTTTAATGTAGGGCTATAAGAAGAAATCATATATTGCTAAATCGCCTGATCTCGGAGGCCATGGAATAGTTGCATTTCGACTAATTATGCGGTCGCCAAAGAACTCCCTTAAGAACTCCAGAGTTTCTTGAGTGCAGTGAGAAGGTGCCCAATCTTGCTGGAAAAAATTGCCCCTTATTTCATCATCATGGAGTTGTTCCACAAAGGGTGTTAAAATCGTATTGCGGTATCGTTCTGCAGTTAGCGTTCCTAAAAAAGTGTGATTTAAGTTTCCTCGTAAAAAAATAAAAAAAGCATTTTACCTTCAAAATATATTGGTCCAATTATTCGTCTTCCACTTATCGCCGCCCAAACTCCAACTTTTTCTGGGTGCAAAGGTTTCTGAACGTATGTGTGTGGATTTTCTGCCCCCCAAATTCACATTGTTTGCGAATTGACGTAACCAGATTTATAAAACCATGCCTCGTCAGAGAAGAATTTTTTTGTAATATCTCATCATTATTATGTAAATTATTCAAAAACCATTGACAGAACTGCAGTCGCATGGGATAATCAACGGGCAACAATTCTTGAACTGCAGTTAAGCGATAGGGATACCTATCTAAATCTGTATGCAGAAGTTTGTGGCATGCTCCCACAGACAGATTGATTTGCTGAGACAGATGACGAAATAATGTACTTGGTTCATTGTGCATAACTTCTTGAGCGGCAGCAACAACTTCTGCAGTTCGTCTTACTGGTGGGCCGCTACCTTTTTCGCGTTGAATGCTACCTGTTTCACGAAACAGAGTAACACATCTACTGGCAGTATTTTTAAACTCTTCATAATTAATGACGACCTCAGGAAACTTTGCACAAAACTCTTCTAAGCATCCTTGCAAGGAATAGTTCCAAACATCATTTATTATCTCACCATTTCGAAAGTAACTTTCTAATAAAAAAGCTTTTTGTTCGAACGTATAAACCATGATGATAAAATAATGGATCAGTTAGCAAAAGTCCAGTTAAATTCTAAAAAGAACTGATTTAAAAGCGATGCAACAATCAAAATAAGAACAGATCCAAAATTGACAACAACCACAACATTCACATTTCGAGGTTATGTGGGATATGTGAAAACTTTGACGTATACATAGGAATACATTTTAACGGTAAGCGATTCGGAATCGACCTGTTTCGGAAATGAAACGTGAAGATCTAATTATTATTTAATTATAAAGTTCAAATTGTTTAGAAAATCAACTAACATATGTATACCAGTGTATACAGGCGGAAATTTGTTTTATTACCAATTAAATCGTATTTTACGTACTGATTTAAAAATTAGTAAATTTCGTTATTTCGCTTCCTATAAACTGCATGCTGAAAGAAGACACTATACGTAAATTCACCATAGCCAGCTGCGAGTTTTTTTTAATGAACGTGCTGTAGCTACCCTCATAATAGTTCGACCTACACATTTTTTCTTAATCTTAGTCGATTACCAGTTTCTTCGAGATATAGAAGAATTGCAAACTGTTTGCCCCTTAACTTTTACACGTGCTAGCATTACGATCAACAAGAAACTTTTAAAAACAAATTGAGTACGACGCGTGCAAATACGTTAAGCACGGATACTTGGTAACTGATCAAAATATGTTGAAGAGACTAAATCTGGCTATGGTACTAACAAATCCTTGTGAAGTGCTAAAAAGGACAACAAGAAAAAAACTTAATAAACTCAGAATATATGCGAGAAATAAACGAAGAGGAGATAATCAATGCAATAAACCAGGCAAATATGGCATAATAGCAGAAATGTTAAAGGAAGGGGCGAAAGACATGGTAAAAACGCTAAAGATTTTATTTAATAAGTGTTTGAACAGAGGAAAAATCCCCGAAGACTGGAATGACGCAACAGTGGTACTATTATTTAAAAAAAGTGACAACACGAAATTGGAAAACTATAGACCCATCGCAGAGCTTTCACAATTATACAAAATACTATCAAAAATAACAAGAACCCGACTATATAAGAAACTAGACAATTATCAGCCAAAAGAGCAAGCCGATTTTAGATCCACTTACAGCACCTGCGACCACCTCCATATTGTCAAAATATTAATAGAAAAAGTAACAAGATATAACCTCTCCTGTACGTCGCATTTGTCGACTACGAGAAGGCTTTCAACAGCGTTGAAACATGGGCTATTGAAAGGCCACTGCATAAATGCACAATATACTATAGATATAATCAGCTGATTCATAACATCTATCAAAATATATCCTCTACAATCCAGCTTCATAAAGAAACGAACCCCGTCCCCATAAAAAAAAAACGAGTTACAGATGGGGACATCGTATCCTCCAAATTATTTACATTCGTTCTGGAAGACATCTTTAAAGAACTAAACTGGGAGGGGAAAGGAATAAATGTAAACAGAGAACTATTGAAAACCTGAGATATGCGGACGACCTAATGTCGATGGCCAATATCTATGAAGACTTACAAATAATGCTGCAACAACTAGACTACAAATCACAAGCTGTAGGACGGAAAATGAAGAAGAGCAAGACGAAAATTATGACAAATATACAAGAAGAAGAAAGAAATATAATGATAGGAAATGAAGCGATAGGAAAGGTTAATAAGTACGTATACCTGAGACAAGAAATAACACTGACAAAACAAAATCAAACTATTGAGGTGAGTAGAAGAATCAGGATGCGCTGGGCTGCATATGGGAGACTGAGCTACATTTTAAAAAATAAAGTATTCCCCCAACATATGGGAACCAAAGTATACAATATGTGCATTTTACCCGTCCTAACATATGGGGTCCAGACGTGGATTTTTTTTTTTATTATTAGCCCTCAGTATCCCATTGTTGGGCATGGGTCCCGGGTTGCACATATTCGTCGCCCGTTCACGTACGATCAGGAGAGTTAAGACAGCGTTGCTCCGGTCAGTACTTGGATGGGTGACCCGAAGGTTGCGTTAAAGCGGCGCCTCTCTCCCACGAGGATTGATCACTATGGGAGAGTAGATCAACAACCTCCCTTATGGGGGAGGCCCAGACGTGGATATTTACAAAAAAACAACGTTGATAAAATAGTCGAAACCCAGAGAGCTATGGAACGAGCAAAGCTCGAAATAAGTATTAAAGACCGACGAATCAACGAATACGTGAGGAAGAAAACAAAACTCATTGACATCGTCGACAGAATGGTCGCCTCAAATGGAAATGGGCGGTATACAACGAAAGATACGCGGACATTAGATGGAATGGCACAATAAATAAATGGAGGCCTTGGTACGGGAAAAGAAATCGCGGAAGACCACAGATGCGCTAGGTTAACGATATTAAACGAACAGGAGGTTTAGGATGGATGCGAGCAGCACGAGATAGAAACCAATGGAAAACTTTAGAGGAGGCCTATGCCCAAAATTTGAATATTGAAGGCTAAATAGAGAGAGAGGGAGCGAGAGACAGATAGATAGATAGATTAACAAATCCTTATTCTACAATAAAACGTATAGTACGCAATTATTTAGCACGTGGTTCAGCGAAATGTTTAAAGAAGGCAGGTCCGTCCGTCTTTAGTTCCTTTGCTTGAACTAAGAATCTTAAAGCGGATTATTAAGAAAAATAGACGATGATGTTCTTCAGAAATAACTGCAATATGGAATAAGGATATGAAAGAACCTTTTGTCTCTATCTGCAATAGGTACCTAAACAAATGGGGTATATTCAAGACAAGTAGTAGACGAAATTATGATATTTTTAATTTTATAAAATCAATTTTCAGGCTCTGTTGGCTATCAAACGAAAAACCAGTTTAAGGTGAGATAAACACCATCAAAATTAGACCTCCAGCAATGAGAATCTGTAATTTAGAGCGGCGCATCTCGTGTTGAGGTTTGCGTTGGCGATACGCGCAAATGTATCATAGGATTACCAAGTGAAACGTATCATGACAATCTTTTGGTTCAAAAAGTAAGATTTCCCGCTTCGGTTTGCACTGTAACGCAGTAATATATTGGGAAATTCTTGAAAATAAACTACTACCTTGAATTCCTCGGCTCAAAACTGACGACAGAGAATGCATTTTTTAGCAGGATGGGGTTGCTTGAAACACTGCAATGATAATTGCAAGTTGGATGGGAGATCCGCATCTTACTCTTATGGAGCGGCCATCAAACAGCCCCCATCTAGCACCGATAAAAGTTTTGTGGGGGAAAATGAAGCGAGAATTGCAAACACACTGTAAGAACAGAAGAATAATTACATGAGAAAATAATTGAAATATGGAATAACGTAAGTCCGGGAATATACAAGGACTTTGACCAAACCATACCGAAAAGTATCCACACTGTTATTTCAAGAAGGTGTGACTGTACTCAAGTAGTAAACCTATAGGGCGAACTATTATGACGGCAACAATTAATTTTCATATTTATGTTAATTAATAGTTAAGAATTCAATTTAATTCAATTTCAATGTTGGTATTTGTAATAAAGAATAATCATTTTACTATATTCCATATAGATTTTGTTGTATTTTATTTTATTTAAGCATATTTTAGTTTTTTTGTCAAATTTCGACATTAAAATGTACAGTGGACAGACTGACACACGGACCAACCCAAGCCAAAGACACCCTTGGAATTTTAAAGTTTTGTCTTGGATTACTCTCTAAATATAAAGATGTAAACAGTATAAATATTTTTATCCACAATCACATTATAATTGGAGATTTATCCACACTTATGAAGCATATAAAGTACCACTTTATCCACTAGTGGAATAATGAAATTACTTTATTCCACTAGTGGAATAATGAAAAATACAATCTTAAATCAATTACATTTTATTTATTTTTTATTAATATTAACATTAACATTTACATTAATAGAAATT
>JABXWE010056798.1:0-17995 GCA_014611495.1 Limonius californicus | reverse complement strand
TAATTCATGTGTTATTTCCTATTAAAAATGAACAAATCATTTTGGCTCTCATTGTATAATTCCCGAATGATTATTTAAAAAACCTTGAACTACATATACACCCTGTGATATTCCACATGTACCAGTGGTAAGAATATATACAGCTGTAGTTAGGTATATAAATATCACAGCCACAAAGAATAAAGAATTTCCCTGGGTTTATAAAACATTATTGTGAAAATACTTATAATATTGTTGTTAAACATAAAAGTATATATACATTTTATTATCCATTTACATTTTCTACACTCGAAAGAATTTGATCAGAATATTATTGAAGTACTTTTTATAAAAAGGAAACAATCCTGAGGTACACAAATGATTTAAGAATATTTACAGATTAGCTTGGATATTTCACAACTCGTCTCATACTTGCAGATTGATACTGTATTACAAATATTTGTTCCTTATATACAAATCTATATAAATTCACCACAATTACTTATTCTCCTATCATTTGCAACACAACTTAAAAAAAAAGTTAATAAACCAGGAGCATAATTCTTTACAATACAAAATCATTTAAACATTAAATTATAAAAGAATATACTTGAGTAGAGCATTCACGTTTTTTTTATCGGAGTGACACATTAACACTGTCTGTGTACTCGATATAAGTCACCTTTATCCTATCCTTGTTATGCACCTAATAAATTGCTGTTTTTATAATAAACGTTCTTTTAATTAAAAGCTGTATACTGGAAAAATAAATTAGTTGTGGTAACTTTTTCAGTATTGTGAGAAACGTACAAATATATAAAACAAATACCTACCTACAATACTTTTATATATTTTGGAAGCACAAGACCCTTTTTGTAATAATATTAAATATAGCATTTTGAAAAAACATATAAATCTTCCATCATAATTAAAATGTTAACGCGTTACCACATTTTATGGGTAAAAACTACTAATTACAGACAATTGTTGATGTTTGTTGTACTGCTACAATAATTTAATCATAATCAATGTTGGATACATACGTACCGTTGATGCTTGATACAGTTACATTGTCATCTGCATAGGTTTCATTGAGAGTACCATTGTAGTGTCTAATAGGTATAGGACGCTCATCAGCTTGGGAAATTACAATAGCAAAAATGATTATAATGCATACAATAACACACCAAAACAGAGCACAAAACTTCTGCCAGTAGTACCGGCCAACCTAAAAAGATGGTTCTGAATTAAACTCTAAAAACCTTATATATTACGGCAGAAGACCCCAAAAAGCAGCTGATGTCAACAACAGCTGTCTGATAATGTATTCCATGCCTTAGAATAGCTGTCAATATCTTCAGGCAATTTTTATTAAAAACAAATCATTCAATTAGTGACCATTCTTACATACGTTATTAACCTAAACAGACATATACACAACCATTTTTTTTAAAATTTATTTTAAAGTCTTTTTATTTATGAGAGCATTAATTTATATGTATAAGGCTCAAGACCATTAATATTATAGATCCAGTTTACATCACTCTGTTTTTTTTAGAGATTATTGAATGCAAATGAGATCTTAAAGAAAATTATAAAAAATACTTACAGTTTCAAATTTCCGTGAATTATATTGAATACCACTATCATTAACAGTAAGTGGTGATGATTCAGTAATGTCAAATTCCTGAATTGCTCCCAGTTTACTACATGGTGCTAGTTTAGGAAGAGGTGGTTCATCTATTAATTTAACTATTTCCAATTCATTTTCTGCGGGGAGAGTTGGAAATCCTGTGTCCACTTCTTGCTCATCAAATAACTCTCTCCTACCAGTTGATTCATAAGATATACAGACAACTGATACATCACCATCAATGGCCAAGTGGGTGATGCGATCATAGCGTATTAGTTGAGGGAATACACAGTATGGTTCACCATTTATTTGAACCTGTACATACACATGTTATAGGTGGGGTCATGTTTATGGTTAGATTGTACTGTATACCTTGTACCGTTTAGATTCGCACACGAAATCAATTTCAAAATTGTCACCACGTTTAACTGTAAATGTACCTCCCCGTAATTGGTTACCCCAAACTCCATTTTGTAAAGCATTTAGTGAGACATAACCATCTATTAATCGTATTGTAATTAATAAAGCAACATCATCTCGTGGTAAAGTCTCAGGACCACATTGTAAAGCAATATTGAATCTAAAATTGAAAAATTACAATTCCATTTTATTAGATATTTCTATTAAAAGAACTTTTACTTATTTAATATTTAGAACTATGGTATCATTTTATTTGTATTATTAGCAATCTCAACTATTAACACCGCAAGTTACTCAGATATATACCAATTCTACTGGTAGTAGGTAATAATGCTACTGATAATATCTATGATACAATTTTAGAAATTCAATGCAATGGAATTCGTGGGATTTACAATACATTTTTAACCGTAATACTGGTAAATACTTTTCTCTTTAAATGCAATACAAAATAGTTCCTTTTGTAAATTATATCTGTTTTACCTATAGGCACTGTTTGGTATTGAACCTTGAATCTTAATAGCATTTCCAGGTTGAAATGTTCCTTCTGGGATTGGACTAATATAAGGTATGACCTACAAAATAAAACAATTGGGTACTTATTCTGTGTCGCTTAGATATACCTACCGGATCAAAAACTGATTCTTCCATAGTTGGTCGTACAAGTGCTAGCACTGTAGTTAATTTAAAAAAATAGTTTGTGCTTATAATACAGCAAATAATTAATAATACAAATCTAAGGTTATGTATAGACAGTTGTGGACACGTGTATTTTCTTGCACCATTGCCAAAATTACACGCTTTTATTTTTCTAGTCTAGCAATTTGAAAGTGTTTGGTTTAATTACCATATTAAATGTCTTTTGTTTGATTTTAAGGCTATTATAAATTGTAAAGCAGTTTAATACAATTGTCTAATGAAGAGCCAAAAGCAAGAGATTTTACGGCTAAAATTAACCTGGTTTTTCAACTTTGCCAATCGCACGTTCGTTGGCTAAACCTAATCTATCTCATATATTACATATCTATCACCACTTTCAATTCAATTGTTATAATAGTATCCGTGATTATATCAGTGATGTATCTCTCATCACAAACTAAAATTTTATTCATATTTACCTACTGCAAAACATTGAAAAAATAAACTGAATAGGTATGATAGTAGGTATCAGAAAAAAATGTATACCTACTAGTTTTGAATCTATAAAGTCTAAATAGTCAATGATACTTAGATATACATTTATAAAATGGAGTAAATATTCACAATATTTTCTTATATATTTATACCACAGTATTGCAATTTATTCAAGATATGGCAACGTGGCATCCAAAATCCACCTCAAGGTTAATAAATACTCTGGAGAAAAACAAGTGCAAGGGCGTTTTTATTTATAGATTTAAAGTTTTTTCAAAGAGATACAGTTTAGCTATAAATTTTATCATGATTACATATGTACTCTATGTTAGATAGGTATCATTACTAAAATTGCATAAATGCATATTAGGTATCGTTCGGGTTCAAACCACATAATTCTTACCACAGCATTAGTGAAACAAAAGAGTAGGTATATTATAACAAAATTTCAATACTATTTGTTGCTCTATAAATATCAACAATAACTATTATATAAACCTAATTAATTTACAAAGCAATAACTCCTGAAAATATTACAATAAGACAAATAAAGACTTTTACAAACATATAACAGTTACACCGAGACACATAAACATTATTCATTTATCGTTTTTGTATAAAGAATTATAAAAATAAGTATATAAAAACATTGCACAATCGAACAGCAACACTTCTATTTTATCCACTTATTTATAAAAATCTCACTTTTCTTTCGTTTTCTGAAATCTAAAACTAATGGTTAATCAATAAATAATCAAATAGCCTAGGTCTATGACAATCACATATTGTTGGAAGTCAATGCAGTATGAACGAGGATCTATTTAATACATTTTCACAAAGATAGCAATTACATTTAAGTACCTTTATGCATACTAAGGTGCTATTATTTCTAAAAGTATTCAACTGTGGTGTATTAGTAATATATTTGAATCAAAATCAACATAGGTGTAAACAAGGATTTGCTGTGGTTGGAAACCTATTAATGAACTGATGACTAAGAAAACAAGAATACAGATAATATCAACTGTGTTTCACAACGGTATGCAAATTTATGCTTATTCCTATTTTGCTCTGCATTTACGGTACTTCGAAATTTAATATAAGTGTCTGCAACATGCTAGGTACTAAGTATTTAAACTTGCTTAACATTCTTTATTATATGTTATATTATGTACGTTGCAAAAAACCATCAACCAAGTTTTATAACCAATTTATAAAGCAGAAAGATTTCATACTTATAAATTGTTGTATACAGAGTATAAATTACTTAATAATATTCACACATTTTTTAAGCATTAACATTACTTATAGAATTTGTAATTTAAAATTTAATTGTAAGTGTAGTAATAAGTGTAGCTCTTATTCCAGTTGAGCATATGTAATTCGGATGTTACAGGTGTTTTATATGTAAAGTGCAGGATAATCAACAGCCAAAACCAAAAAATCTAGTCATTGGGTGAACATGCAACTGTATACACTGTTTTGTTTCAGAATTGAGGTAAGACTTTACGGTGCAGACATCCCCTAATTATTTTAGAGTAGTACACGGATAATAATCTTATTATTATTATATTTATTTATAATTATAATGTGATCAACAATAAAAATTTGTTTAATAATTTACCAATTAAATACCTAGCCATAAGTTTAACAACTAAAAAACGATTATTACTATAGCCATTAATAATTTGGCCATTTTTTAAGAAGTTTTTCTTTCTATATATAATTTTAGAAAAAGTAACTGTAAATTTGAAAAATAACTCATGCAGATACAGCTGTGAATGCCGAACAGCTTATCTATTTCCAGGTATGGTCTAAAATAGTAAGGTGATACGGGAAGCCATATTTTCAACAGCTTGATCTTGCACAATAATGCCTATGTCTCAAATTTCAATCAACACGGTATAGGCTGTATAAAAATTTTAATTAGGACCTCATTGTAAATTGTGGGGCCATGAAGAAAACAATAGTAATATGGGAGAACCTATTTTTTCAGTAATATTAAATCAAGGAAGAGACAAATTACAATATCACTTATCAGCTACTAACACTGTCTATTAATTTTCTGCAATACCAAATTAGTTTTTAGTAAAATAATGTTAGAAATGCATCTTAACTGAATACTTAAAGATATATTTGAAAAAGAACTGCGTATTGCCATTATAAACAAATTATACTGATATTTTTTAATATGGAACTCTAAAAAAATTTTGGTAGTAAGATTTGTATTTATTAATGTACTTTCTCATGTATGAATTTTGAAAGCCCTCTAGATAGGTACATACAATAAAAATCCACACTCCAACTGGTATAAAATTACCCAGCGTGGCGCAATAGACAAAAAGGCTAGTATGACATGATGCAGAATTGTATACCTACAAAATTTTGTTTAGAATTTTGTAGAGAATTTATTTACAAAAACTTTGTACCAAATTCTTCAAAACATGTATGACATGAACCAGAATTTTTTGAGAAAGTCTGTCTGTGATCATGCGCAAACTGGTCAAAATTTTGGTGACATCTACCAGGTATGTAAATATGAAACCGGAATTTGCCCATAGATGGCCCTAGCTGTCAATGTAGTGACCGTCAAACCGCGTCATTGGCGCCATTTTCTTGTTTTGATATCTGACAAAGATTTTCAACTCACAACAATACAAGTTTCATACAACCGCATAGGTAGTTTTTAATCGCGTTGAACATGTCGAATTTTGTGCCTGGAAACTACGATTTGCAGACAGCATTGATTTTCTGTTACCATTTGACGAAAACTGCTACAGAATCGTATCGAATGCTTCTAGAAGCTTACGGTAAGTATGTTCTTGGTAAATTAGTGAACGGCCACACATGAAACGGGTAGCGGAGAGGACAGCACAGAGCAGACCATAGCGTAAAGCGGATAGCGGCCACACATAACGTGGATTACATGGCGTATTAATTGTGGAGTAGGGAAAAAACAGCGTGTATATAATAACAGAAACAAAAACTCAATCATTCTTGAGAAAACGCTTGCTGCTAAAATGTCTATTTCAAATTTGTTTCTATACGATTACTCATTTTTGAAGTTTCGTATGTTACAAACAAAACGAGAAGTGTGGGTGCATGAAGTAAATGGTACATCAAGAGAAATTTTAGGAGAATTTCATCATCTTTACGAAAATCTGCGAAAGTATCCCCAAAAAGTATCATAATATCGTGATCAGATCTTGACACTTTCGGATACAACGCTCGAATATTTCAAATAAATTTAATATCCGCTACCAGTCAGCTGGCCCTCTTGCTACACGCTCTCCTCTCCGCTGTATATATGGACAGTCACATAAGATACTGTTGCCTTATACGCTCCTCTACCCTCTCCGCTGTCATCTCCGGTCCGCCATACGCGTGGCCGTGCACTTACAGTGCTTTGAGTGGTTTAAAAAATTCACAAGTGGCGATCTTGACGTGAGTAATGAAGAACGTGGGAGACCACAGAAAAAGTTTGAAGACAGCGAATTGCAAGCACTGTTGGATGAGGGTGACGCTAAAATGCAACAGCAACTCGCGGATTAATTAAATGTGACACGAGAAGCCATCTCCATACATTTGAAAGCCATGGGAAGGATCCAGAAGATGGAAAAATGGGTTCCACATGATCTGAATGAAAGTCAGCAGGAAAACCGAAAAGCCACTTGCGAAATGCTGCTCGCCAGGTACAAAAGAAAGTCATTTCTCCATCGAATTGTGACTGGCGATGAAAAGTGGATATATTTCGAGAATCCTAAGCGTAAAAGATCATGGGCAACTCCAGGCGAACCATCAACATCGACTGCAAGGCCAAATTACTATGGACGGAAAACAATGCTCTGTGTTTGGTGGGATCAGAAGGGTGTGATCTATTATGAGCTGCTAAAACCTGGCGAAACCATTAATACTGAACGCTACCTACAACAAATAATCGATTTAAATCAAGCTTTGCGTGCAAAACGACCAGAATATCAAAAAAGGCAACAAAGTGATTTTGCTTCATGATAATGCACCATCCCACACAGCAAAACCGGTCAAGGAAACGATTGAGGCGTTTAATTGGGAAATACTTTCGCATGTGGCTTACTCACCAGACTTGGCTCCATCCGATTACTACTTATTTGCATCGATGCGACACGCACTTGCTGAGCAGCGCTTCACTTCTTACAAAAATGGCTCGATGATTGGTTTGCCTCAAAGGAACAAAAGTTTGTTTTTGGCGCGGCATCCACAAATTGTCAGAAAAAAATCTATAGCTGCGATGGGCAATTCTTCGAATAAAATATTTATTTTCATACAATAAACGTGTATTTTCTATACAAAAATTCCTGTTTCATATTTACATATCTGATATTAGAAAATTTTTAAAATAATTACGGGACTTTGGATTATGTAGAATTATATCAAGGTTTCTTAATAATTGTTTACTGTTGTTTACATAACCAGGAATTTCTTTAATTTGTTGGCATCTTATACTATATTATTTTTCTGTACTTTTGGGTACGCTTTTTGATGTTTATAAATTATATTAACATTAAGTGTGGGCAGAGTTTGCGTCAGCCTAAACACGTACTAAAATATTTACCTCTCCGTCCTCTGTTGGACACTAAAAATTATTCACTTGCGCATCAATACGACGCAGACCTGAACAAAATTCAGCAGAATTTGCGCACAGAATTCTGTACGATACAATACAAAATTTTGTAAAAACTCTTTCTACAAAATTCGTGTCATACAAGCCGTATATACCAAAATTTTGGAAAATGTTATTAGTCAGGAGATTGTCGGTTTGAAACTGTAAATGTCACCCAAAAAATAATTGCTTGAATAGAGCAGGGATGAAGACTTGTGACAATTTAACTATATGGCAAAGCTGTTAAATATCTTTAGCAGAAATAAAAGTCATTATAGTATTAATTATGACAATAAGAAATAATAGCTTACAATTTTATAGTATAGTAGAAATGAAAAAATAAATAACAACTTTTATAATTAAGATTTACAAATAATTATATATTTAATTCTAGCTACCTTATTATTTAAATTTGGAATGAAAAGCTTTAACGTGGTGTACACCTTATTGCTATATGGTGTTTGAAATTGAATGCCATACTTATACTATACTAGACTACTATAAGAGACAATATACAACTCCCTAAGAACCACAACCACGCTATATGGACTGAAAATGAGCGCAGTTGCAACAGGATGGAATTCTGTACAATAGAAAGGAAAATAAGAATACTGTAATTGTAATAAAGCACTGAACACATTCTGAGATGAGCAGAACAAGTTGTACCATGCAAGCAGAAAAACAGCATAGGAAGACCGTGCCGGGCATGAGTACTGCTTTGGAGCAGGATGTAGAATATTTGGGAGCACCTAACATGTGATCTAAGATTAAGATCGAGAAACAACAATAAGGAAGACGAAGACAGGGAAGAAGCAGGGGATCGAACAAGGACACAAATAAAATCAGAAGGTATAGGGGAAGGAGAAGAGAAGAATGAAGCCACAGTCAAGGAGAAGTCGACATCACAGCCGAAAATATCAACAAGTAACTGTCCTGGTTATATCTGGTGGAATTTATCGCAGGCACATTAAAGTTGGGCAACATCCAACCCAATCCCAACATATCACAAAAACCTCCTACCTACCTACTTGGGTGGATTTTGTTTAATTCTGAATTGGCAGGTTTGCCAACTCTATGGCATATAATTACAACGACATTTGGTAACGACTATCTTGAGATCTAATCAGTAGTGAGCTACAGGGTGGTCGCACGAACCCTTGTTAAATTTCGGTTGAATTTGCGAGCGCCTTGTTAAAATTTTGTTTGCTTAATTTATTTTCTTAAAAAATCTTAAATTTTTCTAAAGCAGTTGCTGTATTTATGGCTGTAACCCTCCCTGCTATTGAAATCGATTTCAATAAAGAAGACGATTTACTCTTAATTGAAAAACATCAGAAACATCGAAATCTATGGGATTCAGAAGATAGATTATATGCGCCTTTTTGTTGAATACAAACTAAACTTTTCATAGCTCACCACTGGATCGAACTAGTACGGAAGCGTCCTTGGATCAGTTAATATGTTATCATAATACCTGAATGTATTGAAAATAATATCTTAATAAAGGTATATAATGTTTCTATTATATTGAGGTAATATTTAAACATGAAAAAATTATTGTTAGTGGTATTTTTTAAGTAATTAATCCTGAAGAAGTTTCACAGCAGACATCTTTTCTAACTTAAAAGGATATACTTTTTTACTATTTAGAGGCAGTTATTGTGCTAATGTTAAACACTTATACCAGGGAACATTACGAACAGCTTTTTGTGCAATTTTCATGATCATGATCATGGATCAGTTATAAGCTGAATTGTATATGTTATGGGCATAATGTCAAAATTCAGGTACTCTAACCATATCTGTAAAAACATCCATGCTACAGCTGGTTTTACGCATGCCATGCAGTACTGAGAACTTTTCTAATGGCAGTGTTCCCACGATTCATAAACTCTTAACAATAGTACGTCGGATTAAATGTACTGAATTGTAGTAAGTATTCAGAAGCTGTCAAAATGCGACTCTCAAGTATCAAGTCCTGGCAGCCTGTGCCAGGAAAATTTCTCTTAGAAGGTTTTAAATATTATTGAAACATTTTAAATTTTTGTTTTTACCTGAAACAATGTTTCCAACTAAATTTGTCAATATTGTATTTGTATCTTCTTCGTATTGCGTGGCAACTGTGAAATCAGCTATAGTAAGAAATTTTCTTTATTCTATCAAGTTTGCTCCTGGTACTGTAACTAAACATTAGCTGCAATATTACATTTGAAAATTCCACTGATTCTTTGGTAATTATATTCTCTCACTATAATACAAAAATGATCTCAATATCAATAAATATTTCAATACGGTGACGTAGCTCAATATTAAGAAACTTTCAGTAAATTGAGCTAATATGAAAACAGTCGAATGATCTCAAGGGAGCTTCCATAAATTATTTAAGTAAATGGCACAATCACAGCAATAAAATTTGAAACATTTCCTTCGATTTGATTATGATGTAATAGGAATGTGTCGATTAAGAACTACAAAAAAATGCAAGAAATATTGCAAGTAGTGAAAAACGTGTAAGTGCTCTCTATGAAAAAATGTGTAAAAACTAATGGCTGAACGGCAATAAAAGCATGCTGAATTACTTGCTTGCCATGCTATGGAAGCTTGTTACCTGAAATGTAATTAGAGATAGGATTAAAAGAATCAAATTTTATTAAAACTTACGTGTGCAACTTGTTGCAGATTATCGTTTGCTGTTATATGATAATGTTATTACGTTTTAGTAATCGCAACAAAAGAAAGAAGAATAATACCAACTGTAAATCCACAAATCAGTAAACCAAATCTTCTCTTATTGCCCATTTCTATCTAAAATTATGAAGTATATTGTAAAATGACGAATTTACTGAAAATTATTCAAAACGCAAGGAGAAGAGTTAATTTAAAAATCATAAAATGGAACATTGGATCATTATAAACTTATGAAACGTCACCTGCTTCTTTTACTATTTGAAAAAAATGTGAAATTTTAAAATATTAAGTAGTTATTATCTTACTTATAATTGGTTAACGTTATTGCAAAAGAAACCATAAACCACTTTTCATACATATTGAATGAAGTGTACCAAATGCAGAGCAGACGCGAGGTAGTATTCTTGTGTGTGCAACGAATGTTTGGCACATTTCCAGAAAAAAAATTTCTGCAAATTGCGAATAAAACGGATAAAAAATGAAAAGCAAATGACTGTATAATATGATCTTACCTATGTCCTAGTTCTGCATATACAAATTTGAGTTGTTCTTTTCAAGTAACTGTTTAAAGATATAAACTAATAATACACTGTAAGAAAAAGAACCTGAGCAAGCCCAAAAAAGGTTATAAGTCTTCCATGGTGAATTTACAGGAGTTAAAAATTAAGATATTTGTTTATTTTTAAATTGCAGACATAATTAATTTTTCAACCAAATTCATAAGAAATAACATTTTGATAAAGAAAATCAATCTATTAAAAAACGGCAATCAGAAATATTAAATGTATAATTATAGCATTATCAGCCAAATATGAAATAAATTTTATATACGAATTTTATATAATGAAAAACTTAAAAGTCCCCTAAAAACTGTACGGAACGGAACCTTGCTTTAAAAGTTGGCAGAAATATTATTTTTAAGATGGAGAAGGCATAATGACATATCATAGAAACAATTGAAAATGTTGACACAGCGATAGTTTAAAAAGTTCAATAGAGCACTACATCAGGGAGGAGCAACGTTCTGTTATTCGTTTCTTGCACAATGAAGGGGTGAAACCCATTGATATACATCGCAGAATCAAGCTACAATATGGAAATTCATGTGTGTCTCTCCAACAGGTGTATGAATAGAGAAACAAATTTAAAAACGGGGTGATTTCCGTAACTAATACTCCCCGAGCTGGTCAAACAAACCTTATTGTGACGCCTGAATCGATTGTGACAGTTGAAGCCTTGGTGAAAGAACATCGTCGGATTATCTTTGATGAAATCCCTAAAATTTTGAATATGAGCCATGGTTCTGTACATCACATTATCCAGTTCCATAAAGTGTCAGCAAGGTGGGTGCCAAAGCAATTGACTCCAGAATTGAAACAACGACGTGTTGATGCCTGTGAAGAACTTTTGCGCCGATATGAAGCAGAAGGAGATGCCTTTCTGGCAAAGATTGTAACTGGGGATAAGTCATGGGTGCATTATCATCAACTTGAAACCAACAGAGCAAGCAAAGAATGGTGTCACACCTCTTCGTCGAAACCCTTGGTAAGAAAGGTTATACTGACCTTTTTTTAGGATGCAAGAGGGGTAATTTTGGAGAACTGCATGCCTAATGGGGTTACTGTTACTAACGTTACATACTCAGAACTCCTAAAGAACCGTCTTAAGTCTGCCATCGGAACCCAACGGCGCAGATTTTTGAGTTCTAGCATTCTTTTGCAGCACAGCAATGCGCGGCCGCGGCCACATACCTACTGCATGTTCAACGGTTGCAACCATTAAAGATTTGAAGTTGGAGTGTCTATAACATTCTTCTTATTCCCCTGACCTCGCCCCAAGCAATTACCATGTCTTTGGTACACTTAAAGAGGCATGAGGTTGGAAGAAATTTCAGAGCAATGATAAAGTGATACAGGCGGTGGCTGTGCACGCGACCACAATTTGTTTCTTCGGGTATTCAAGCGCTTCGAAAATGGCGGAGGACGTGTATAGAACGTAATGGGGACTACGTCGAAAAATGACATACTTGTTTTTGACATTGCTTCAATAAATTTTGTTTAACAGCGTTTTTAAGATTTTCATTTGACTCTGCCTCGTATATTTATAATAATATATTCAAAACTATGCAGAGTTCTTTGATTCTTAAATTGCTGTTAGCCTCTTTTCTCGATTTTCTTTGTTCGGCCAACCAGACAGTTTTCGCTTCCGATCTATATTACTGCAAATCATCTTTAATTCAATTATACACATTTTTTCTAAAGCTTAAATGAAATATCCTACTTTAATTTCTTTTATACGAAACTTCAATTATTAATTGTTTAATATAATTTCTTGGACAAGTTAAAGAAAGTAGCATTCTTGTTTTTATCATGAAGACTCAATGAAAATAGATAAAAGAATTTCACAAGAATGTTTCGTGTTCGGCCGCGCGTACCCCCTACGAGCAGGAGGCGCGCGGTTCCGACTCGCTCGAGAAGACCCGAAGCGGTCCGAACGGAGGACGACGCACAGACTGGACCATATGCCATTCATTTTTCCTACAAAATTTGGCTCATATTTTTTGAGGTCTTCTAGGCGTGTTTTTTTTTGCAGTGCCTGCGTATATCTCACACAGCACCAGCCGGCTCTGGCCAAACAGTTTTTAACATTGTAGATTAGGTCCTATATAAAGCTCAAAGTGATCGAACTTGCTTAGAGACTTCTATATAGTTTTTTATTGTGGGCTTATATTGTTTGTATGATATATATCGTTGTTTAATTTTCAATATAGTGGTAAGTTATATCTCTAAATGTAAATATATAATTCGATTTCTAAGAGAAATTCAACCAATTTAAGAATTTTTTCCTTTTAGATTTATAAATACTACTGTAGCACGTGTTTAACGAAGTAAGAGAAGTGTATAGTGTTAGTAGATTATCTCGGTTTTTCTATCATTTTAATATAGTTTATTTTAGGTACATCAATTTAATCAATAGCATTTCTGTAATTTACTTTCATTTTTAAATACAAAAATGTGCAGCAAGTAACAACCAAAAGCACTAAAACGGAAGTGAATGTAATGTATTTTAACAGAAGTGATATATTAATATAATACAGTATTTGGTTGTAAAGTTAGCACCGAACTTGTTACAATCAGTAGGAAATGGAACAAAAAGACCTTGTGCAGCTTACACATTGCATGAAAATGACGAAAGAGTATTTTAGACAACAAACATTATTACAGGAAGTGAAAATAGAAAAGGTTGGCCTAATACAAGAAGCAGAAATAAATACCCACAACAGATATCCTGAACCACAAAATTACTTAAAAGTCAAACAAAAACCATTACACAATAAAAGGATGTGTTCAAGGGCCAAAACAATTCCTAGATTTTAACTATAATTGTCCTAATAATGCAAAGATGTAGTATTGGTTTGGATGTGGCAAAGTCTTTGATAAGGGCTGGAATTTGAGATCTGTAATACACAAACAGCTTTCAGAGTTGTTATTGTTAGAGAAAGTCATGTGAAAACAGAGTTCATTCATTTGACGGTATACAATCTTATTGGTGCTAGAATGATAAAAAGCATGATTATTTAAATTTACCCAATTTCAATAAAATGAGTAAATAGTATATGTTATAGAGCCTAAAACAGAAATACAAGAATTGTTCTGCTTTTGAAAACTATAAGCAGTATTCAAGAATATTTAAATATTGTTTATTAAAATTACCACGTGCCTGGACACAGTTTTGCCTTGTACTGATTTAGAAGAAACAAAAAAAAAGCGTAAGTATCACATTAGAGTCTATACATTATTTCAAATGCATTGTCTCGGGATGTAAAAAGAAAAATTAGGTATATAATCGTGGTATGAAAATTTTATTTTCATTAAAAACTAGTAGTAAACAGGAAATATTACATATATAGACGAAACCAGACTAAACTCCTTGAAGATAAAAGTTGTACATATTGAAAAACAAACCATTTACTATTTTTATGAAACGTACATTTAACACAAAACTATACTCTTAGAAAAAAAAATATATGCACAAAAAAAAACTAACATATACTTATTAGAAGTTTGTAGTCATTAGCAACCAATAGTGTCTAATAATACTATACAAATTTGAAGTGTAGTTAATGGAAAGATAATATAAATTAGGAGCTGAAACAAGTCAACTTAATAAATAATAACAATTATATCAGCTGTTCATATTCATGTTACTTAAATAAAAAGTTAATAAACATTTCTATGTTGATAAGCAACAATCACTTTCTTTGATTACCAATAATTTTTAAATTTAATTTGCAAAAATAGTTCTTGATTGGTAGTAACATCAATAAAAATAATAAGCCACGACTTTTCTATTTGTATATCTTTAATGGCAATTCCATAAAATATATCATAATGGTTCATGGTATCTTCACAGTAGCGTTATCCAGTTAGTTATTTGGCTAAAGCTTTATTGGTACAGCTTTAGGTTAATTAAATACAGTTAAACACAGAAAATACTTACTTCACGGGCAGTAAGAGGGGTAACTGCATTTGGTGCTGGAGGAGGTATCTCAGGCGTACCATCGGGTGAGTCCGAAGTAATAATTTTAGTCACTGGTACAACAGTTTGTATTGTACCACTGGTACCATAAGCTGTGCCACTAGATATAATTACTGAACTAAGTTCAGTAGGATAGGGTGGAGCTGCATCCCACTTTTTTCCAGATACAAATCCTATTTCATGTCTCTGTCCTGCTGAATCATACAGATTTGTACATGAAGTTGTGATGGTATTGGAGTCTATTAATTCAAAATCATCTGTCTCATTTTGCAAAGCTTGAATAGGTGCCGAGACCACCGCACCTCGTGAGACTGGATCCTCAGCTCCTGATGTGTACAATATTTGAATAATCGATACATCACCATCAATTGCTAAGTGAGTAATAAGATCATAATGGATTCTTTGGGGAAAATCACAGATGTGTTGGTCATTTATTACAACCTACAGGATGAAAGCAACTTTCAGTGCTTGTGTGAAAAGACCAGGAAGATTATGCATACCTCGTATTGATTGAACCCACATTTTAAAATTATTTCAAATTTCTCTGCTCTTCTAATTGGCAATGTAATGCAGCGTTGCTCTTCACCCCATTCACCACACTGTAGTGAGTTGAGAGAAATGTAGCCATCCAATATTCGTATTGCAACTTGCATAGGAATGTCTTTCGCAGGTGTAGTTTCAGAGCCACATTGTAAATTGACATTAAACCTTAAATATAGGTATATTTATGTTAAAAGTTTTTAAGATATCTTAATTGTTTACAATCGCAAACTATTATAAAAATTATAGTAAGGAAATTGGGCCAGCTCATATAATTAATAAACTGTAAATTTTTAATACCTACAATTTGTCAGGCCATTATCATAAACATTTTTAAATTCAATAGTTGAACAAATATTGATCTGAACAGCAATAGAATTCTTTAATGCAACTCAATATTTATGGCAGATTGACTACAAATATATATGAATATTATAAAATAGTAATGAAATAATGTAGTAATTGTAAATGGACTTGTTACAATAAAAAATATACTTTGCAAACATTCATGGGTTGCATGTTATTAGGAGTATGCCACCAATGGCACAACATATTACTTTGACTACCTATTTACTACAAGTATTGAAACACTCTACATGAGGTATAGTTGGCTTTCTTTTATTACTTTTTATATTAGTAGTATATTTTTATGCTTTCTACACTTTTGTCACCCTTGATATAATGATTAGCAGGAAATTTCAATGCACCTTATGGGCATGTATAAATTAAAACATTCTTGGGTATATTAAATATTGATAGAAATAAAATAGGTCAACTTAAATAAATAAAGAAGCAGTACGTACATTTGCCATACAATGTTTCAGGTAATTGTAATGACAAAACATTTTAACATTCTGGACTTACACACAGTTGCATACCTACTTTTTAGTGTTTAGTGCTACTAAATATTAATGGCAAACTGATTACAAACAATGCATGCAATAATTTAGAAATTTTAAATGAATTGATTATAATAAAAAAAAAATACTATAAACATATTATTAGAAGACACCATCAACAATTTTCTACATGCAACCATCTACAACTACTACGAGTTAAGTATCCCTTGTTAGAAGCAAAAACTTTTTGGAATATTTTTATATATACAGATCTTAGGGATGAAACCTAAGTTCAACCACAAAATTAATATATGTTGCATATACATCTTATGACGTAGCTTGAAGGTAATTTTACAAAATCTTTTAATAATTGTGTAATAGTAGACTACCTAGCATGAATACTAAATGTTTTAAGCTTTCTACACGTTTCTTCCTCTTTTTACAATGATAATGAGGAGTTCTCAATCTATGTTACCTATAAGCAGTACTAGGTGTTGCACCCCGAATTTTAACAAATTTTCCAGGGCTAAATCTTTCTCCATGAATAGGGCCAATATAAGGTACAGGCTACAAAATAAAAATTAGTTACTTGTAGTAGATATTTCTCAACAGTTTTACCGGATCATGAATAGGATTGTCCATTATTTATAAATAGGGAATGAGTAAATTGGAGTTTACATGAAAAAAAATTTTGTAAATAGTAAGCGCACTAAGTTTCAAATCTAAACAAAATGTTGTTTAGTGCAATTATTAACTGATAATCATAGTGGTTACGAATTACTGAAGCAATAGCTGCATAAAAACCCTCCCCAATGCACTGTGGGGTTAAGGGTGCAATGCAAAAGGGGTTATGTGCGTGAGTGTTTACAGTGTTGCCAAATTTAAATACCTAAACTGCTTTAATAACTACCCCTTCATATTAACTACATTACTGTATTAAATAACTGCACGTTTAGCAAATATATTCAATCCAAGATCGATCTACCTATTTTAATAATACTAACTATTCTTCCTGAATTTCTTAAAATCCTGCAGTGTTAGGATAAATATTTCTTGTTTAGAACCTAGATGTAGGTGCAAATAAAAAATATCTAGTTATAAATATACCTTTAGCACTAGCTTCGTAGTGATTAGAGCACTGAGCTTCGCTGCTATAGGTGGGGAGTTCAAATGACCGACGCAATGCCTGGCAGGCAGCCTACGCAGTCGAATGAACAAGAAGTAATAATGCGGTTGTATAATGCGTGATGCCCACCATATCACCACATGTCATGAATTTGGAAGCTCTAACCTTCCGCCTTTAAGCCAAACTCCTTCATGGGCCTCACCATTATTATTATAATAGTATATTCTTCAACGAGTGTAGAATGACAGCTATTATTCACGAGGATGAAAATTCTGTCACGAGCCGAAGGCGAGTGACAGAATCATCCGAGTGAATAATAGCTATTCTACACGAGTAGGAGACTATACTTTCTCTACGACTATTTCATAGGAAGTTACAATTTTTGGTCTGAATCAGTATTATAAAAATTTTGCTTTAGATGAACGTATATCGGTTCACTAGCCACAACGATTTTATGC
>JABXWE010056797.1:0-15657 GCA_014611495.1 Limonius californicus | reverse complement strand
CACACAACCATTTTTCGGGTCATCCAGTATTTCAGAGAAACTAACGAACATGACAGGCGACCAGGGCAAGGACTACCACAAGAGCCCTCCAAAGACAACTTTCAGCAGTACATAATGTACAGGTTAGCTTTGAAACCGTTGGACAACGTCTTCAGGAAGGAAATCTTAGAGCCAGCTTACCAGCTGCTGGCCCACAGTTGACTGTAAACCACCGCAGACACAGATTGGATTTTGATAGAAAGCACTTGAATTGGGAAAATGAAGATTGGAGACGCACTTTGTTCGCAGACGAGTCCAGATTTTATTTGGAGAGTTGTGGTTGACGCATTCGAGCTTTTAGACGTCCAAATGAACGATATGCTCAATGCAATTTTGCTCCCACGATTGCATTTGGTGGTGGCTCAATAATGGTATGGGGAGACATATCTTTCCCGGCCCGCACAGACCTACACATCTTCCCCAACGGCACTTTAAATAGTCAGAGGTACCTACATTACGGATATCTTAGAACAGTATGTTGTGCCATAGGCCCCATATATCGGAGACAACTTCCAATTAATGCACGACAACGCTCGGCCCCACACAGCCAGAATTGCGCAAGAATACCTAGACGACGTTGGTATTCCTGTTATGCAATGACCAGCCAGAAGTCACGAATTGAATCCGATTGAGCACCTCTGGGACATTCTCGGAAGACAAGTACGATCCCTTCAACCACTCTCTGTACCTCTTAATGACCTAGGGAATTCATTAGTGGAAATGTGGGATAATCTTGAACAAGGGCAGTTAATTGCAAGCATGGACCGTCGTTGTCAAGCTGTCATAACAAGTCGAGGCGGTACTTGGTTTACTTAATTTTAAGCATTATCTATGATTAAACGAACTTCATTACATGCAATATTTTAAACAATATTGCGATTGTTAGCTGTGGTGCGTTAATTTTTTGGGGCAGTATAGATGGATGTCAGGCAGATCTAAATAAGGTTAACGTGGCTGCAATTTGTTCTTCAAATTATATTATCAGGGTGCGTTGGAAACGGCACGTGTATGGGCACGTGCATGGTCTTGATTAAAATTGCCTTTTTTTCTAAATCTGGTCTTCTTACGAGTTTACGAATATGTTTGTTTTATTGGTTGCAAAGGTTAATGTAGTTCTGTCCCATCCTTGCCCTTGGCCTCTTAGAAGCTTATATATCATCATTGGACTAGAGAACAGTGCGTTAGAATTGTACGCAGCGTAAGAACGCCGCACAAAACCGGAAAAACCGGAGCACACATTAAGCTGTAGGTCTTGTATTCCTGGTCACTGTAAAACCAAAATACGTTTATAAGAGAGAAGATGGCTACGTTTCTAATGAAATATAGCACTCTAAGAAAAAAGTCTCTCTTTAGCATCGCAGTGAATCAATTTCTCTACCTTTTCAGCAGGGTCTACATACTTGCCACCTTTAGCAGGGGATGTTTCTATTGTGTAGATTAGGTATTGATTTATTTTGGGATTTGTTTGTGGTGTACCAAATTTTCATCTGATATTACAGATCTGCGCATAAACCTTTTGTAATTCTTCTTAAAGCTGTACAAATACTGTTGAAAAGTTTGCATTTGAATTCATTTAGGATTAATTGTTAGCAAGCTGTTTATTGAGAAAAGTTTGAAGAAGTGATCGTCAAACTTTGATGTCAGAGACGTCATCTGTCAAAGAAGTTGGCAAACCTAGCATTCATCTTGGTAGATTTTTTTTGCCTAATTCTTTAATACGGATATCAAATTCACGTTTATCTAAGATATCTACAGCATTAGCAACTTAAAAAATCATTGGGGGGATCGCGGTGGAGTAGTGGTCGTGGTGCTTGGTTTCGGAGTTATTCTACAAAAGTAGAATAAAATATAATAAAACCAATGTCGATTCCCACAAAATTTAATATATGATCTTAGAAAATTGTAAACGTTTTCGGATTAACTATAATCCATCTTCAGACCAAAAAACCAAGCACAACGTACTTGAAAATAAACATCAAAGTGGAAACCAAAAATTACGTGGGCATGCTACGACAACTTAAAGCAAAGCAGGGGCAACGCCGGCAGGTCAAAATATAAATAAAATAATTACATTAAACGTCAAAACAACATATTAGAAATCATAAATTTGAATTTGAGAAAATCCCAAATGAGGGGTGACATGAGAACAGATATAAAATACAAATACAATTGTAATTTTGTGGGAATCGACAATTGGTTTTATTATATTTTATTCAATCTATCCCACTATGAGACCCCTGGACATCAACGCATTTACTACAAAAGGTTCGAATCCTGAGCGCTACCCTTTTCCAGGGTGTTTGTGGTGTCTTAGTTATAGTTGGGGCACGTGGTTTTTCAAGCGTAGGGCATGTTAGACCCGTGTATAGCACAAAATGTGCTGATCCGGGATAAGCTGGGCGGGATGGGAATCATGGAACTGCTTTTCGCAACCCCATTGTAAAAACACCACCTGTAAAAACAACTACTTGCCTATGCCATTAACTTACAGTTTACATGTTTTTTGCATTCATTAATACTACCGTCCCCCACCGCTCTATGGAACCGCTTTCGCATTACTTCAGGTGGGTGCGGGCGTCTCTTACATACTAGCCACTCATGCAACATGCACCCTAAACTTAACTAAGTGAAATACGGGCGCCTCAGCCGGGGTTTAACTTCGCGGCCGATTGTACCGCATTTTACTTTGATCTAGACTCACAGCGCGTATTCGCACTACCCCACCGAGGTCCCTAACACTTTACATGTTTAATGTATGGTGATTTTTTGTGACATATTTGTCTACATACTGAACAATTGAAATTTGCCGCAGAAACATTAAACATTGTACAAATGCCAAACATGAATGTATGTAATTTTTTGTTGGTAATTATTGTGTAAAGTCTTAGCTTTCAACTCGTAAATATGATATTTTTTGAAAGCGTACTGCTATCTTTAATTAAGCGTTTTTTCTTTGTTTTGTGAACAAGTGGTTGTCTTCTTCAGCTTTGTCCCATTTGCAAACGCCGAAATAGGTGGCCACTTATGTCTAAAACAAACACATCTTTGAAGTGGTTGTTGAAATGTAGTTCTTCGCCGCGAACACTCCAACTGAAATACAATTTGTTACGAATGGATTGCGACTGGAATATTAATTTAATGCAATGTTTAATCCTTGTTTTTCACGAACAAAACAAATTTACCGAACGCAACTATTAAAACATGAGAGAGTTACATAGGAAACTAATTCCGTTATCAAAATTAATAGAAGCAGTATATAAACAGTTTGTTATTATTACGAGTGACGATAATAGAGTTTTGCTAAGTATTTCGCTTGAAATTCGCCTCACGTAGTGCGTTTGATTGTTGGTAGTTCGTTTGTCTTAAGAAAACAATTTGTACGTTCACATGAATTTTTTTGAAAAAAAAAGCTATAGAAATCTATTCGGTCTTTGCGACGGTGAAGTGGCAGTGGCGTGTATGAGTCCTCGGCCCGGCCAATATCGATTGCTGTGAACAATGTAGGTAGCTGTTAACAGCCTAACGATTGGCCTTGTCCTTGTTGTAAGGATAAGGCCACTTATGATTAGTAGTAAACGACACTTTTAGCTTATTTGCAGTAGAAATAATCCTTCTATCCTCTAAGCTGTAAATACCGAATTAATATTTTTCGTTTAGAAAAGCTGATATATAAAAATTGTAATGACTCTATTGATAGCCCATCAGGACATTGTTCGTGGCAAACAGCAAACAACATGTATAAATTTATTTCCTAAGAACCATTTGAATGGAAGTGAACAACTGCATTGTAGTAATGCAACCTGACTGCAAGATGTGAATTCTTTTTCTTTGGAAGTGCAAAGTTTGTACGGTCTGTTTGCTAAGGACTTTGAATTACCTTGTTTGTATGCTTTGAGCTTTTATGTCGTTTGCGTCATGTTTTCATCTACTTTGTATGCGAGCTTTCGTATTTTTGAAGTTGAGGCCGAATCTGTTGGTTCGTCGTGTGATTTTAAATTTTATAATGAGGACTCAAGTAATTTCCAGAAATTTTAATTGCTTTTACGTTATATACTGAAAGAATTTAAAATAATTTAAGGAGCCCATCCTGGACCTTTACATAAAAATAGGTCATCCCTGTTTCTAAATTAAGGATTTCATATCTGTTGCGTTTGAAGCGAAGAACTTGTTATTTATTTAAGTACTGTGGGCTATTAAATGAGGTTAGATTAACACGGAATAGCTTTTTTTAGTACAGTTCGCCGTATTTTATTCGTTTTCAATGGAAGAAAACTTAAAAATTATACCCCGTGCAGGGGTAGTTTTTGATCTGGCTTCAGCAAGTCATTTGCAATGTGACTGCTTTTTATACTTTCGCGATGTAATTTTTGATTTTTTCCTTTCAAAAGTACTAAAAAGGGACTGGGTGATGCTAAATTTACTGTTGGTATTTTTCTGTAGGATTCGCCTTTTTAAAATACTTTATTTATTATTATATTTTCCTTTGCGTACACATCCAAGCTTCTAGCATGTGTAATTGTTTTTTTTATATTTATTTTATATTGTAGTGATTGTAGCTATCTACAGAGATATAAAATTTTTCTGCACGTAAACAAATACGGGAAATTATCAATGTGGAGCTGCGAGCCTCAGTGGGGAACTAAGCACCGTTTGGTGGTCTTTTAATGGTCGATGAGCTAGCTATACGTCACTTTACCGGGGTTCTGTCATTGTATTTAGTTGTATAATAAAGTGCTAAAATGAACACTAAGATTGAAAAGATGTTGACGCATGTTCACAAAAACCAGCAGAAGGGTTGTTCGCTGACCTTGTAACGTCCGATTCCTTACTGCTTACATTTAATTTTCAATATAGCCTTTTGGATTGCATACTTTATGCTTTTGGTTAATTCGATTTTGGCCTTGTTTCAGTTTCGTGTCATCCATTCGTATATTTTCGGTTTAGAAAATGGCGATTTGATATTTCTTTGTGGCATTCATTATTTTTGAGTTCTCATAGAAAGTGCACGTGTTCTTGAATTATTGTAGAAGTCGTTTTAAGGCTTGGCAAATTTCCCAATTTAATTGTCAAGGTCGTGATTGTGGAATATTATATAACGATAGTAGTAATTCGAATTCAAGGGAGTTATCCTGATTTTTATGCTAATCTTTTTGAGAAAGTTCTTTCCGGTAGTTTTACGTCTTTTGGAGAATACGATACGACCGAAGTTTTCTATTTTCAATTGAAATAAAGGAGACCCTGAAGATATTTCTACGGAATTGGAGGTTGCAGATGTAGAGCAGTCCGAACTATCGGCGGCGTTGCTGAACATTATAGGCGTGTCTGTTCCGATTACATTTAATTCTTAAATAAAATTTTGGTTGTACGAGGGAGATCCGGAAAACTGTAATTTCAACCAGAAACGGATTGTTGTCAATATTATTCTTTATCTATAAATTGATGGTGGGATAATTAAGTCTTATAATGACTGTATTTCAATTTCAATCAAAGATAAATTTTATTCTTGGTTTATATTGAAATATAACGAAATTTTGTTTGTGTTGGTCAAAACGTCGACAGTGTACACAAATCCTACCTATCTTATTCTACTTAATACCATAATTTAGGTATTATCTGGGTATTTGGTTCACGAGGCCTCGACAAACTTTGAATACTTGGCGGGTTTGTTCGCGATTTGTCTTTACGGGTTGAAAGCTGATGTAATGTTTTAGTATTTATAAGTAATTTCGCATTATTGCGTTCCCTACTTTTGTTTTAATCTAATTTTGGAGTGCATTATCTGTCGTATTGTGTACTGTTATCCATAAACATTTTGGGTTGTGTTCGGTGTGACTATTATTATTGGACGTAAATTCAAGTTTGGTAACTGGATATTGTTGTGTTAAAAACCTTTGCAAGCACGCTATTTCAAACGCAATTCTGTGCTAAAACATCTAAAGATTGCTTAATTTGCGGTAATTGATTTTAACGGGGGAATCCTGTTGTTCCGTGGGCATTTATAATTTTACCGCAGCGCAAGTTGTGCTTTGATTTATCTACAAAAGCTTTTAGAGATAAGTATCTGATCGTTTTCGATTTACGTTAATGCCGTTTCGCTCAAACATTTGAATTATGGAGTACATAAGCGAAATTAGTTTACGGTTGTGCTGAGAATAGCAATGTGCATTGCAAGAGACGCTATTATGTGTTTCGAAAACAGGTGAAGCTATTTCCGGTTTGATATCGTACTTTAAATTCAAATGGAGGAGGTGCTTTCAGCCATTGCCAATAATTTAGTGCCACTCATTAACAGATACGACCAAATTAAACTAATCTTCTCCGTACAAGATGTTGTGTGTTCAGTTAGTCAGATTAATCGTAACCTGAAGAAACTGAATACACTATTGTATTTTCTGTCTGTCTTGTGGTTAACTTAAGTGTACAGCTCATCCCACATATCATGACGTCAATATAACGCGTTGCTCAAAATGCGCTCTATATAAAAGTTCTATCAACATATGTATATTGGTTTCCTGTATGGTGTCGGTGAAAAGACTTAGCACTAGATGAAGGACGACGGATTAATCGAAGGGAATTTCTTAAATAGATTGGAGCCACAGGTGTAATTATACACACTAGTTCAGTGTCTAACTAAGAGAATTTCACACACAGTGTTTCTGTTGTACAAATTCTACTTTAAATACTTTAACTAAAACTAATTTGTATTCCAGTTACATTAATTTAGTGTTTTGTGAGTTTAGTAGAAATATAGAGATTCATTCGCCATTGTTCGCCCAGTGTAATCCCAGCTTAAGAGATTTGTAAGTCATCATTGGGCAACACTGAGGATGGCAATGAGTTTTGTAGATCTGTTCTTGATGCAAATTTTTATGGCGACGTGATCCACATAATTGACACCAGTTATTCCTGCGTAGGCAATGTTCTATCCGGTACCTACTACAAATTTTATAGTTCCTCAGTAGTTGTGAATAATAATTTTAATTTTTTGTCAGAATATAGGGGTGACCGAAATTTGCTGCCACCCGTGGTGTCTTGGAGAGTAGCTAAAACCGTCGGTCCCTCTGGGTTAGTGCGCTACGTCATTAACTACCTCAAACAGGGTTAAAGTGGCAGCAAGCTGCGGAACTGCCTTCGGGACTTGCACCAATCATTTTCCATACGCAATTTATTTATTTATTTACTCACTTAGTACACATCGACAGAATTTAAAAGTCGCGTGTGGAATTTTGGATATATATTCCAATTACGTCCTATTTCTGTGCGTCTATTTATATATTTAATATCATGTTATTGTCAATCTTTCTATTACTATTTGAATTTTCGTAAAAATACATTTTTATGGTGATATTTGATTTTTAATCAAATACAAGTACTTTTTAGATATTGAAATTTGATTGCAATTTATATTCATTTTATTTTCGGGGCCTAAGATTTTAAAAATGAGAACTTAAAAATTGTGACATAATTTATTATCAATTTAGATTGCGTTTACTTTTGTAAATGTGAGAAACTTCCAGAATATTAACAAAACATCGATAGAATTAGATTTAAATTGAGGGTCCTGGGTTGCATAGCTAGAATATACATTCAGATACGATCAGGAGAGTTAAACATCGCTGTCTCTGGTCAGTACTTGGACGGGAGTCACTAGGCTGTGTCTACAAGACGCCTCGTGCTAGCGGCGGGCACAGCAATCCAGGTCATACTAACTCCATGTCAGTCGTTAGAGGTATTTGAAGGCCCCTTCAGTGTAGATAGCGAATGAATGTGAAAAGGGATTTGGCATAAGCTATGGGAGCGTAATGGCTGAAAGGACAACATGCCCTATTACCTCCTGGTGTATAGCTAAAGATCCAAAAACCCCTTAAAATTGCCAAAACATCGATTTTAAACAAACATTTCATTGTATTTATTTTGTTTTGAATGTCTAGGACAATAAACCCTGAATGAAAATATAAGCGGAGTGGACCTTCTTAACTGGACCTGAAATTTGGGTGCAAAAGTGCAGATAGGTTTTGTTGAATTTTCTCTTTAAGTTTTTGTATAAATATACATATTTTCTAAATATACATTTCCTGGCTTATTTTACAGTTAGCAAATTAACGAAATAAATGTCGCCTTATTGATCGGTTCAGGTATTTTAACTAGTAGATTGTAATCAAGTGAAAAAAACTATCAATAAGAACTAACCATAAAAGGGTGTTCAAAGGTGTGAAAAAATACGGGAAAATCAATGTACGTTTATGATGTATTTCGACTTAATTTAGTGAAATTTGTTTTTATTACAAAATACCATACTTTGAGAACATAATTCACGTAATTCCCATGCCAAGATTGATCTAATTTTTATAAAATCGGGACTCTGTAGCTAATTTAGTTGGTCGTACACTAAATGTATTGCCTTTTACATTGGCTGCGGCTCGCTCTTCTGTACTTAGATTGATGATCCTACGACTTAGGTTGTCAGGGAAAGGAATATGGTTGTCATTATAAAACGTACAGTTGATTTTCAATTCTCAAGTCGGCTTCAGATCCCCTTAATTTGAAACTTTTTACGGTATAAACTTTTGATGTAGTTCTTTGGCACCGATCTATATTTGTTGCCTCTGTAGTATCTTTTTATCATTAAGCATAAAAGATGGTAAAATGTAAGGTTATATATATTAGATCGCCGCCGGATAAGTTGTTGTGGCAGCAATGATTAAAGTTAGTTTCCTCGCCATGGCAAGTTGGATGCAACTGTCTCTTGTAGCACCACAATTAATTGCAAGCTTTGAGAGCATGTGATAATTGTAATAAAACTGAAACTTCTCAGAAATTGCCTTAATAATTGTTTTGAGTCAATATAAAATTTTTGTATAATCAAAAATGCGGGGCTTAATGTTTTGTAATGTAAATATATTAATAAATTTCTTTGTTGTTTTTTGTAGATATGTCAAATGTGGACACCCAAGTTTTAATTAGTGTTAGATATTGAGTTAAAGTGGAGTCATTAGACATTGCTGTAACGCGGCTTCTAGTTGTGTCTCCACGAACTAAATTTGGTTAGTCAATGAATACATTCATGCGCTAATATTCACGTTAGTTAAAATAAGAGAACTCGGTCTAGGCAGTGTCCATATAAATCTTGTTATACATAAATTCACAGCTAGAATTTGATTAAGTACGTAGACTGTGGCGTACACTATGGTATTGTCTGCATATACATATATAATGCAGATTCAGCAAAGTTAATTTCTGGGTTTTTCACGTTTTTACATGCAGATTCGTTAGAAATTGCCGTTCAAGAATCCTAAAATTGGAAACTAAGTTTGTCAAACTTCCGTAACAATATTTCGAGTTGTTTGGCAACAGATGCTATCAATTTAATTCTCACAGACAGTATTCTTTGTAACTTTCCAGACATTCATAAGGCACGTAACCAGCTAAATAAAAACCCTATGGCAGAATTACATCTTAAGTTTGGCTTATCTGTTTTAGGTTCGATATTACAGCAGCAGCTGGTGGACCAGATCAGTGGAACTAATGTCTTGTTCGAAAGGTAATTATATGGATAGAACTTGTTGTCATAATTTGATGAACCATGACCTAACCTCATTGTGTGGCAAGATTTATAAGCCATAAATATATAGCCTAGATAATATTTAATTAGATTAGTTGCTCGCGCAGTGGTGTGCTGACTGCTGAGACTCCCATAAAGTAGTTAGTCAAACAAACGTGGTGAACCGCTGAACGTCCCTATAATTATTAAATTTGAAATAGATAAAATGGTAATAAGTTAGGATGAGTAAATTGGTATGTTGGGAACTGGAACTCATTATTATTTTGTAGTAATAATTTACTGTAAGAATGAAAATGTTTAGATTTGCTTGCTTGTCTAAGTAATTTTTAGGTTAAGCTTTTACGTTCCATTCCACCATTGAACTACAAACAAATGCCAATTTAAACAACCGTCAAATTAAAATAATTTATTCACCTGTCAAATTCTGTTTAATCTGGTTGTTGTTATTTGTTTACTTTTTAAAATGCGATGTATTGCTTTGGGGTTAAGGCCACTTTGCTTGTGTTTACATTCGAAGAAATAAACACAGGGTACGGTCGGTACTGGCCAGTACGTAACATGACAGCTACGACATGCCTTGCAGCATTCACATCCAACCCTAATTTGAAAACTTTTTAATCGCTCGTTGCAAGTTTACAGAGCATTATATCGTAGAATTAAAACCAGTATAATATTTAATGATCTCTGCCGCGTTGTTTTATTTAGAAATTATGTTTTACTATTTAGATCCGCGTACAATCTGTTTACGGTTATATGAATAAGTACTGTATATATTGCCATAGAAAAACTGAAATGGCGACCGTCGTTAAAATAAGTGTATCACAAAAATAAAAGTAACGTTAAAAATGTTCTATTTTTAATTTATTAGAAAAGCCCCCCCCCCCCAGGAACCGCTTTCACATTACTTCAGGGGGGTGCGGGCGTCCCTTACATAAAAACATTCATGCAATATGCACTCTAAACTTAACTAAGTTATATACGGTCGCCTCAGCCGGGGTTCGAACACGCTGCCGATCGGCCTCATTTCACTGTGACCTTGAGTGGCAGTGCGTAATCGCACTGCTTCACTGAGGTCCCATATCGTAGGGTTATTATAAGGCTTTCGTACAATTTTGGCTCTGTATATAATTTTTATATTGCATTTCCAAATGAAAGTAAAGTAGACGCTTGCCTTCTTCGTTTCATAACTAGCTGGACGACGGAAATATTGCCGTAGGACCGGTTAGACTTCTACGCTGAAGGTCCGAGGTTCAATTGCTGTATCGGAACATTGGGTTTTTAACAGCCGTTCTCCCTCGCATAGCAATGGCGAACCAGTAAGGTATTCTCCCAAGTAAATCTTCTTTGGAGAAGAACTGTTCCCCATGAGTCGCAGTCCACGTTAAGCTGTAGGTCTTCTATGTCTGTGGTACTTTAAAACGCGCAAGTTAGACATAGGAAAGGAAGAAGATCGCTACGATCGTATAAGACAAAGCACGCAATGAAGAAGCAGTACCTGCAGATTGTTTTATTTGAAATTTAAATTATGTAAAATTAAAAGTAGCGAATCATTGCATCTGGACTTTCGTATACATTAAACAATATCTGGCTATTTACAGAAATGTATTTGTAACATTTGTACTTGAAATGCTTGACATATTAAAGTTCTGCTAACTAGCAGTGGACGTACCCGGAAATGTAGAAAAAGTGTACCCAAGCAGGGTTGAAGTGAAAGGGTAATGGTCGTATGCGATGAGGGAGAAAGTGAAAACAAGATTTTGAACTAAAAATTTTCCAAAAATTGTAAGCATTGTGATTTATAGCTAAGAAATTTTGTAAAAATATGTCGTTTCAAATTTGTAACACACAAGACTACCAAAAACATGGTTATGCGTTTCTACGCTCGAATGTTTCGAAAAATGTTTTGTTAAATTAAATCCGACGTAACATTTTAACATTTCGTTACAAATCGCAGAATTTAGTTACTGAAATAAAAGAAACATGGTTTTGAAGACTGCAAATATCTGTACCCCAAGAAAATTTAATATAGATTCTAATATTCGTTTTCAATTAATTTTTAATTTTGTAATTCTTAAAAATGTTCTACAGGTAGGTATTTGCATAATTCTTAAGTATCATCACGTGATAATGTTTGTATTAATTATTAGTTTTGAGCAGCAGGGCCTTACAGACGAAATGTTAAAAATTTTCTACATACTGACGAGTTATGTCACAGAATTTGTTATGAGTTATGACCATTTTTAAAGAACATTTTTCGAAAATCACAGTTCATTCGAATTGCCTATGGTTTAACATTGTGTTATTTTGATAGCAAAAGTATATAAAAATTGTATGGTACTGATCTTTTATGTCAATTGTGTTAATGTTTTTTAGTAAAGGGGCATTAAAGTTTAATAAAATCTTAGCACTGACGTTAGAGAGTTCGACGTTGTACTCATCTGCACGAAGTACTTTTGGAAAAACTTTGGAGTATCATTCATCACCAACATGATGGGGTTCCTGCACACAACACCCGGCAAGTTGCCAGTATAATTACGTATGTTATTTATTTATTTAACAAACTTGAACTACAGCGGTCATTAGCTTGAAACTAAGACAGAATTATGTATAACTATATTTTTTACATCGGGTTGGTTAGGTTAAGGAAGTTTATAATTTTAATAGCTTCTTGTTGCTTGTTGTTCAGGGCAGCTTCTATTGTAGGGGGGACTTCACATTGTTGACGTTGTAGGTTGTATTGGTTGCACTCTATGATTATGTGTTTTACTGTTGGTGGAGTGTCGCACGGTATGCACACGAGTGGCGGTATTTTCTCCAATAGATATGAGTGAGTTAATCTGGTGTGTCCAATTCTCAGTCTAGTTAACGTAGTTGCGTCTTTTCTTTTCAGGTTAGGTATGTAATTCCAGGGTGTTGTTGTGAATAATTCTTATTTAGGTTTTTTAATTATGAAATTGTACTACCTTCTGATTTTATGAATATCGTAGTTATGGCATGCCTTTCTGTATAACTGGCAAGAAGAAAAGAAATATATGTTTCATGAAGATGTAGATGAACAGCGTAAGTGGTGGATCAATACTTATTATTTTTTAACTTAAATTAGTACCTATTGTAAAACTATTTGTAACCAACAGAAAATAATATTAGATTGCTCTGCGGTTTTAATGACCAATGGTTTCACCTTTCACTACCGGTTATTTAGTTTTAATTTTATTATCTTTATTATTTGCATTTATCTAGTCGCAGAAGTGAGCTTTTATAAAGAACTGGTACTCTGTTTAATTGACAAATGAAAAGAAATTGCTCTATTATTCTAAAAACCAGCGTTCGTCATTTTAAGGAGTAATCCATTGAGGAAGTTCTTGTTTTTTGCTTATTTCCAATTTTCCGACTAAAAGCATTATATTTGTAATGTGCGAGATCGCTAAGTGATGTGTGCGTGTGTTTTTGTGTCAATTTATTCGCCAAAAATAGGAGGTCGTAGAATAAAAAAGTTGTCAATTGTAAAGCGCATTTCAATACAATTTTCTAATTTTCTTATAATCCTTGCGTAGATAATATGTGCGCCCAGCCAAGCATATACACTATTATAACCAAATAACCACTGCATGGGGTTGCTGGATGCTAAAACAATTAATTTGTTTGTTTTCCTAAAATTTTCCTGTAAATATTTAGGTAACCGATATTCTGTTTCATACTATATATCAACGCAAAAGTTTCGTTAATCGCTTTATTTGAGGGTTACGTCATTGCGAGAGGTTTTTAAACGTTTTCCCTCTAAACCATTTTGGTTTAGCTTAATAGACTTTTCCCGCGAAATTTTATGGCGCAAATATTAAGAAAGAGATAAAAGTCTTTAACTTTTATAAGCCTTCTGTATTTTAGACGTCTAGATAATGTCAAAGTTCCTTCATTAACTGTAGCAAACGTTCAAGTCAAGTGGCATAATAAGTCAGCAAACTGAAATCGATCTTCTGTTAAATTGGCAGCAAGTTTGTATGTACAGTTTTGTGACGTCCGTAGGCTTTATGGGACAGGGCTTTACTCATAACTGGGGCAAGGACGGACGGGGAAGTTATGGGAAT
This sequence comes from Limonius californicus, assembly GCA_014611495.1. Classification (NCBI taxonomy): domain Eukaryota; kingdom Metazoa; phylum Arthropoda; class Insecta; order Coleoptera; family Elateridae; genus Limonius; species Limonius californicus. Next base: position 1,971 of record JABXWE010056797.1, on the reverse strand, counting down.
ATTATTACCACATTTTCCGGGAAGTTGGACTCCATTTGATATTATATTTGAATTTCGCAATTCAGATGTGAATTTATGAATGTGATTTCGTGTATTTTACTTATTGCTTGAAAGTATTTCATATATTTGTAAAAGGTATGAAAATAAGAAGATTTTCTGCGCCATCTTTATAAATTGCAGTATATAAAGATTTATGTATTCGGTAACAGGTTGCTCATCTTTAAAGAATACTTGTAAAAAAATATATGCATTTCTTATTCACGCTTTCGTTTAAAAATGTTAATGTACCTTTTTGGTTTTATATTCCGTTCAGGTATTTTTATGCCGTTAATGTTTATTTTAAAAAGAAACTTTCTAGTCAAATTCGCATAGGAAGTTTTTATCTACATAGGTAAGGTTTGATTAAAATGTATTTATTCAGAACAATAAGCGAAAAATGCATGAACAATAAGGTATGCTACCGTATTACTAGTTTCTGGTGCAGTATGGCTGCTTAAGTACTGTCTTTTTACTTTCCCATACCTTATAGGTATAGGGTAAGTATTGAAATCATGAAAATTTTCGAAATCGAGATTTTAACGGAAATATCCGTTTTGGGGCTCTAGGAACCCAAAAAAGTGGTTTTTAAAAACTGTCTGTCTGTGGGTGGGTATGTACGTACGTATGTACTGTAGCGGACCGCATTTGCCATTATGTTTATATTAGTACAGAAAAATGCACTTTGGGACGTTATGCTTATAATTGTAATTTTTAATCTATACTCGCATATATATTTCATGCTAATTGATTTTCGTGGCGTTCGAAAGTCGCACGCTTCATTTATCTTGGTCTTAACACGTGTTTATATTTTGTAAAGGGTCTGTCTTTTACGAGTAGACCTACTTTATGAGGGCTATAAATAAAATAATCCTCAACTTTCATATACAATGAATGGAATTGTTGTAAAGCAACTACACATTCGATAGTTGAATGTTATAATTCCATATTACAAATATTTGTTTGCAGCGTCTTTCTTTCAGCGATTTTATTGCAGGTAACAAGATGACTTTGAATGAGTTGATCTCAAGTACGTAGGACAGGCAATAACAGCAGAATGTTGCGCGGTCTGTTTGGGGTAGTCTAGGCCATAACCTTTCTAAATTATTATTTTTTGTGGAAAACATAGTAATTAAATACGAGATTTATGGGGGGCTGGAGATTAGGTTCTTTCAACTGTCTCTTGATAAATACTCACATAATTTAACTTTAACAAAAGAGTCTTGGGCTCACAAGAAGTGGAGCGTGGAATTGTTTTTCAAATTGGTACACGTGCAATGTGTTCACACGATACAGCAACCGTTTGGGCCTATAAAAGCAGAAGTAAGTTGTCATGAGAGGATCATTCTTGCTTGATCTAACCATCAAGAAGCACAGTTCCTTTACAAGTTCCTTTAACCTTCCACCTGCCAAGCGCTTTGAGGTATCTCGGCAGCTACGGCACCCCCTGACAATTGCGCTTGAGGTATCTCGGCTGCAGTGTCAAATTCCCTTAACCCTTCACCCGACAGCGCTTCGTAGTCCAGTTCATTAATAATACGCCGTTCACCTTCAGAAACCCCCCTGCGAACCGGCCGATAACAGCATCTTTGGTATTTTACTGGGCAAATAGTTTAGATTTCCTAAGGAAATCGATGTACTTGAGATCACGTCGCACTTACCTCGGCTAAGGTTTCCTGCAGTTTCCTAGCCTGAACAGGTGAATGCCGGAGGTAGTTAAATTGCACTGTCTGCAGTTCATTATTGACGATAATAAATGTATAAAACCTCTCTGGTGTTTTATTTCCGTATTTAGCTCAACTACTCTAGATCCGAACCTAATACGATCACGACGAATCACGACAGATAAAAGAAAAGCACAACACAAGGGTCCGTAACGCTACAATTGGCTTATAATTTTAAATTTTAATCTATACTCGCATATATATTTCATGC
>JABXWE010056793.1:0-30478 GCA_014611495.1 Limonius californicus | reverse complement strand
TGAAGAATAGAAACATAAAGGAAGCCACGAAACCCTGAGATAAGAAGTAAAAGCCGAGGTATTTTAGCAAGGTGTGAGAACTTTGATTTACAAGTTGCAAATCACTAGTACAATTTACCAAAAGGGACCGGTATATAGCAATATATATGTTTGTATTTCTGTTTATCTATTTTTTCTATTTATTATTTTTTAAAGGTCAAAAAATAGTACCTTCTATATTCTAAATGTTCTAGTTTTATATCATTTTAATGCAACAGATTTTTCAATTAATGTTGTACTAAGTAATAAATTTAAAACATGAAACATAGAATGTCTAACTGAAGTATCGATACAAGGTGAAACTGACAAATCGTGAAAGGTGTGAGCAGGCACACAAAACAGAAGAAGCATTACTGTTGCTTATAAAACTACACCATTGTTAAACGGTCATTCAATAAGCTATAGCTACCCGCATTATTAACATTCAGAATAAACTAGTCTCGGTTACTTAAATAAATTTTCAAGCATTTATAATATTATTTCAACAGAATCGTAAATTGAGAAATTCAAAGACTTAAATATAAATTAAATTATCGTTGAGCGGCATTTATATAAATTGTGTAAATAAATCATTCCGTGTGTTCGTTCCTTTTCTAATTGAAGGTAAGCAAGTGTGTTTCTGGCACTTTCCGCTGTAGGAGGTCTGCGTTTTTAAATCTTTTAAGGAAGAGTAGCCGTATAAGGAATTAGAACGAAATCCTCGTTCTTAAACATAACCTGAATTTATATTACGGTATTATATACCTAGTTGTATTCAATTTTTCGGTTCAGGCCCTAAATATTCCTTTACACGTAAGAGCATTCAGTTACAAATCTGACAAAATTCGTTTCACACCATGCGGTGTTCCGTAGCAACTAAAAAAACTTTCTCTTCCTTTTTAAAAATTCCCAGAACTGCCAGGGTTTTATTACGTTGTACAGGAAAATATTTTATTGCACAATATATACTACGGCAGTTAGGTAACAAGGCCCTAAAGGACCGACGATGTAGGCTTCAGCAGTTTTGCTCCTACTTTCACTTTGAGTGAAACGGAAACCGAACCTAAGGAGGGAGTTTTTAAGTTACCCTAATCAAGACATCACTGTCAAACTAGAAGCCCTCCAAGACGGCTATAATGAAGTAATTATAATATGCTATAGTATATAGACTCAACAGTGATATGTATGTGCAATGCGAAGTATTAGTGAACAGTGACAATAATGGCTGAGTTAAGGTAAGACTAGCAATTTTATTGGAACGCTGTTTCCGTATCCTTAAGCTTAATTTAGCTGAGTCAGAAATCCGGCTTGCTCTATTGTTTTTGTCGATTCTCTAATGCAGTCCCGGAGTGGTCGCGGCTTTCCTTCCGGGGATCCAGGCGATTCCTGACGATTCGAGCAGAAGTGCGGCGTTCTAAGTATCAACCGGAGAAATATCTCCCGTGGGGGTTCGGCGCGATTTCATGGTCGAAATGAACACGAAGATAAGTTATGCCGTGTTGGATGCGTAGAAATGAATTTGCTGTTGGAACTCTGGTTGCGAAAATCGAGTAAACGCAAAAACAATCGAGGGGTTTTGATTGCAAAGTTAGCTAATATCTAGGCGGACTAAAGAAAATTAGTTTAGGTTAAAATAGAGGGTTCCGTAGGCATCTGAAAACGGTTGGTTATATCTACTACAGGAAATAGGCGGATCTTGTTAGGAAGATGCATGTTCTTGTAGATGTCATGAATTCTTATATTAACTACGATTTGGAAGTTACTTCGTTTGAAAACTTAATTTACTGTCGCAGGCAAGGATTGATACTGCGCCATTGAGTACTTAAATATTTTTAGAAGTAGCTGTAATAAATTATTATTAATTAATCAGCATGATATTAGGTTGCAAAAAAGGAACATGAAGAGAAAGTTTATTTTTGATTTGCAAGATTTGTATATATTAGAACCCTTTCATGGTAAAATTACAAGCACACCACTACTACAAATTACTTATAAATAAATAAAAAAGGGCCGTATATTTCCACATTAGCGCAGCAATTTACTGTGGTCGAGGTAGTACTCCTAATGCTTCCATCAAACTACCAACCGAAACATCTAATTGCCAAAAGCTTTCGTGTCCTACCACCCTCTCTGAGGGGTTGTTAATTACTAACTGCCCGCAGCCATTACCAAAGAGTTCCTGTATCACATACCTATCCTGCGTTGTATTTCGATGCCATTATTTTACAACTTACTTACGAAAATCCGAGATCACTTTTCTACACCTTCATTCGTAAGCATAGGTAGGCAGGTACACTTAGGTTAACTTTTCCTTGAATGAAGAGGCAGACGGAAACTGAGTAACTGTTTAATTTATATTAGTTCCCTCCTATTATCTTTTTAATAATAACAGTTAAGTCAATCAAAAAGTATTGCATTACATAAATGGTTTCTTTATATTTATGTTTACTTTTGAGATTGTTCATAATGTTTATATTTAAATTAATTAATTATATTTACAACGTATTTATCAGTATTAGTACAGCCACCCCAACACAATGAATAAGTACAAGAAGGAAAAAAGACAACACATGCTTAAACTAAGAAATTTGTGATGACTGGCATAAGAAACTTGAAAGCAATTACGGGAATAATTCAGCAATGGGTCGAGAGGAAGTCAACAACACTCACAAAAAGTTTGTTTGCTATTAACAAAAATATTCAGATAATATAGCGTTGAAATACGAATGTAACTTTTTGTTTCATCGCAGGTTTATTCTTTTTTGTAGTAAACCAAGTAATACTTGAATTTTTAATTTGTTATTCTGAAATAACATTTAAACTGGAAATAATTGAAAACATTTAGGAATTTTCAAAAATAAAATAATATTCCATGGTTAATCATTGCAATAATATTGACATCTTTAATATAAACTTGTTCAACTGTCGCTATTTATTATAAAGAGTGTAGAAACTCTTCCAAAAATACTACTTTTGGATTAAGAAATATGCTTCTACACGTTCCTCAGACAGTGACGTTCATCGACGAAAATATATAACCACCAGGATGTCTAGTGACATCATGACATTCATTTGCGAGCCGTGTTCAATATGAATATGAAAAATCAGATTTTTAATTTGTTATGATTAAAATATAACTTCAAAAACAAAAGAAAAAGGTCAGCGACAATACGTGTGTATCTGTGGATATACGAGGATGGTTCATCAATTATTGCCCCTAACATAGAAGGCATTTTTTTTGAAGGCATTGACTGACAAATATTATATTTTTCCTAGGAACGTCAGTCATTGACATTAATATATGCCAAGTTGCAACTGCCCATCTTCTTGTTTATAAAAGTTATACATTTAATTCGAGACGAGGGCTATGGTAAAATACTTTTTAGGAAGAGTTTATCACCGCAGGAAAGGTATACTGACATGTCCGAAGTGTTGAGTGATTCTACCCCGTCATATCAAGTAATTAAGAATTGGTCCCCGGATTTCAAATTAGGAAGGAGGTCGTATCAACATGCAGCAGGTACTGGACCACCAAAGCTATTGTCACTCAAGAAAATATTGATTTGGTTCATCATATGGTACTGAGTGATCGGAGAGTTACGGTCAAATATATTTCTGAGACATGTGGCGGAAGGGTTGGAAAAATTGTGGACAAAGAATTGAGTCTGAAAAAAGCCTGGCTACAATGGATTCCGCAAATGTTGTCGCCTGATCAGAAGCTGGCCAAGTTTCTCACTGCTGGGAGCAATTTGAGATTAATTGACACGGATTTGGATAAATTTTTGGAAAAATCTGCAACCGTATTATCCGAGTTCATCACTTTGCAGAGTCAAAACGGCAGAGTATGGAATGGCGGCATCATGGTTTCCCATCCCGCGAAAGTTCCGTGTGACTTCGCCCGGAAAAATAATGGCAACAGTGTTTTGGGATTCTGAGGGAGTTTTTGTTGATTATTTACCACATATCCACACACTATTGGGAGACTATTACGCAAAACTCATACCAAAAGTTCGTCAGGCTATAAACGGTGTGGAAAATTGAATTCTGTTCCACCAAAGCAACACTCCGGCTCACAAGAACTGTGTTTCTATGGCTGGCTATGCAAAATGCTGGATTTTAAATTCTAAAACAACCCCCATTTTCGTCAGATTTGGCCCTCCATGACTTTCGCCTGTTCCCCAAATTAAAAGAACGTCTTCGGGAAACTCAGTTTTCGGACAATGCAGTGGTGATGGCTGCTGTGAGTGCCTGGTTTGCAGTGCAGGATAAAGAATAATTTTCTAATGGCAATCAAGCTCTGCGTCATCATTATACTAAGTGTTAACCTTTTAGGCAATTATGTTGAGAAATAAAGTTGTTTCAAATGTTTAAATCATTTGCTTCTATATATGCTACAATAAATGATGAGCCACACTCGTTTATATTTAAATTCCATTTTTGTCCCTGTCTTACTTATTGCAGTGATTGGTTTCTTACTAATTATTCTACAAATGAAAATTATTTTAGTTATTAAACACATTAATCCGGAGTGCATAATTACTAATTCTACGCAACTCAAAGGAAAATTCTGCACCCGATTTATATATTATTTTCTCAGTTCTCAATTGCAGGCGGCAGGTATAATAAAACTATGCCTTAGAATTTTTGCAAGTTTGATGACTACTTATGTATCAATGCAAAACTATTACTTATACCCCGGTATCTAAACTACGTGCATTTCATGTTTTTGAGAATATAAAAATGATATTTTGCAAAACCAAATGTAAATCTCTTGATTCTTGTTGAGATGGCATAAAATTCATAACTTTCTATTAGTATTTGAATCGGACTAATTGTGTGACTTTTATAATAAAAATAATGACATTATATAAAAATATGAGTTTTAATAATCGTAATCCTTGATATTGTGTTAAAATAAACCCGCATTGTCTAATTGACACTGCAATTGCCACTTGTTCACAAATATCTGGGTAGTTTTACAGAATAATGACGGTTCTCTTTCTGGCTATTTTATGTAAACAAATTAAAACATCTCCCACGTTGATTAATACATGCTGATTAAGCAATCGTATTTAGAATGCTAAAAAGCTAATATATATTAAAAATTCCATCAATGACAAATTCTGAAGCTAATTTCGAAGCCTTACAGTTTAATTAATACAGAAAGTTATGGAAGTTGATGACATAAATTCAAGAAGTGGTTCCAGGTAAAAAATGAAGTCATAAAGTCTCTTACTCTTCGTTTAAGTCCATAGTTTCTTCATAAATTAGTGTAAAAATTGGTATTGCAATTTCATAACTGAAATTTTGTAATTTCAGCAAAAATTTAAAAGGAAAATAGTAAATAATGACAGCCAGTGACATTCAAACCAAAACATTTACAAACAACTGACAAAAAAATAAAGAAAAGTATTATTTGAAACATACAACAGGAAATTGTTCCATTTCTACTGTTATAGCAATTTGGTGTCCAAACTACATCAAACTATCGCTAAAAATAGATTATTACATGCGATAATTGTTAATAAGCATTCTAAATTTCAAAAAACCATAGCAGTAAAAATTCTGTAACACCAATGAAAAAGCTATGGACCAAAACCAAAACTGGCTGAGGATTTTTTGACTACATTCTTCACCTAAACTGACCGCTTGAAATTATGCGATCGTCTTCCTCAACACCTTGTGTATTTAAAATCTAAACTGTAAAAAGTAGAAACTCTTTCTTACATATAATAGAAACACGTAAGCATAGCTCTAATGTTCAATATTTATATTTGTTATAACACAAAATGTATATTACAAACCGAAGCTTTATGACTATGTATTAACAAAAGTTTATGACTTTAATAATTGTAGACGGGAAACATCATACGAATACCAAACATATTACTCATTAAACTCAAGAAAACTATGTTTGTTCAACCAAAAAATAAATTATCCTAAATCGCATTTTTGTGCTTTTAATTGAACATTTACTAGCACATCAGCATTGAACATATTTAAAAAATAATATACCATAAATTTGATTATATCAGACAACATCCGCATTCAAAAATTGAAGCAGGAAATCGTGGAGAAAGATTTATTTCTTCTCTACAGGTAAAACGCATTATGCTGCATATTGTAAGAGACGACCTATAACACGACATTGTTTGTATTTTACTATAAAAACCGTGGATTCATTAAGCCAACGCAACTACTGCTTGAAATATTTATTTCGAGGAATTTAATTCTAGGTAATTTAGAGAGGAGAATTAGGATAAAAAAATTGGCCCAAATACTGAAAGATCTGCTTCATTGGCTCATTCGCTACTGGCTGACTGAACATAATCTATATTATAATTTCCTTTAAAAAAGCCAAACCGATCTGAATAATAAACTGTAACATATTGATTTTGTTGGGAAAGCTATAAATATCCGTAATTTATTTGAGTTCCATACATTCCAGAATTTGAAATCAAAATTACATAATCGTTTATAAAACGAAAACGAGTTATTAAAAATTACCTTTCCAAATAACGATCACTAATGCTATTCCATTTTAACACATTAATGTTGAAGGTCTATTATTCATTATCTTTTCTAAAATCAAACGCGTATTATCACATTGTATTATGGAAATTTTATTGCTATATGCTATTGTTTTAAGCTGGCTCTAGGTATCAAAAAAGCTACTTGCACAAAAAATAAATATGCAAAAATTTTATCTTTGCCCATATGCCCATTAAGAATCTAAGATTTTTAGACTTTGCATTCGCCGCCTGTGTAATGCGGTGTTCTTTGAGAATGACTTTCATTGTTTTTTTTCATACTTCGGGATACTAAGATAGCTTACATGTTCTATGCAAATGTTAAGTAATATAACTATGTTTAGTGAAACATTCTTGATAGCTATAAACCGAGTTCTCAAATACTTAACAAATTGATACAGGTGTTAATGAATGCAAATGCAAATTTTGATCTATATACAACGGTTTCCTTTTATAAAACGTAGATAAGTGGGTTTTGCTATGTTATAAAGCATTAACTCAGTGTTTTTAGAATATTCATCAAGAACAGTACAGTTGTTCTAAGAACCTGCTAAAGATAATGAGAATAATTGTATTGAATAATCTTAGAACTTACCATGCATGTATAAAACCCCAAACTAAACAGTTTCTTATAATCCAAAGGCATAACTATATCCTTTATAGAAGTTACCTGAAACGAAAAAAGTATATTAAGACATGGATATGCAAATTACAAACTAAACGTTTATTGCTACCGGAAATTTGAAGGAAATAGGGTTTTGATTTATTTCTACTTCCTTTATTTTTAAATATTATAAAGGAAATTTGTTAAAAAACTGTTGGTAGAATAGGAATATTTTTGGAAGACGCAATAACTAATTCACAAAATCAGCGAGAAAGTAATTACAACAAACATTTTAATCTGCTATTTTCAAAATGATTAGCGTGTCCTTCAGACAAATTCCTATATAGCACGTTTTAAGGTATGGTTCTACTATTCTTCTCCGTCGTATGCTGTAACTCATTAGAAATGTAACGATTTCCTAGGGTTATCTATATTGTAGAACCTACCCAAGTTCTTTTACACTACATCTCATATGATCAATGTATTCTTTTAATTGCACCCTCCCACGTGTGAAATCATTTGGTTCGCTCCGATATTAGCGATTACACTCTATTTAACTTAAAACCTCAGAGTTACATTAATAATTTTAAGTTGATTCAATATCGTTTGAAGTTTGTTAATATAAAATAAAGTTTCGATGCATAAATATTCTATACATTTCTTATTTCTACTTTTAATGTCAGAAAAATATCTTCTGCTTGGGTTTTAAGCGGGCCATCAACCGACCTGGGAATGAAACTTAAATGCAACTTTTTACACCGACAAACCATTATATTCATCTGCTGTCCGTCCTGGGTCTTAGGGCTGTTTATCCTAATGTTGTAAAGCGAAGAGTAGCCAATGTAAAATACAATGCGTATAGCATATACAATATAAATTTGTTGCGAAGTCTTGGTTCTATTCCGATTTCAAGAAAATTACATAAACCTTGTGATCGGGGTTGCATGCGCTATGTTCTTATATGATAGTAGTTTGTAATAAGGTAAACAAAATTATCATCACTTCCTATGATTTCTTCTATATGTTTTTCACAGAAATTCTTTCTTGCATATGTTGTCTACTAGTTAAAAAACAGCAAGTTGAAAGATAGCCTACTAATGTAACTTCAGTGACAGTAGAAAACTACCTTCTTAATAATACCTCTGCAACATGTAATAAACACTTTTTAGTCATATTTTCTGTCAATTACACGTTACTCTATTTTGTTATTGCTTTGAAAATATTGATCATAGAAGTGTTCAAGAAATACATATTTTCACATACTTAGATTGTTCAATCAATGAGGAACTTGACTCACATCAAGAGATTAACACTACAATAGAAATAGCCACAAAAGGAATTCTTAACACGAAACCGTTTCTCTCAACATAGAACTGCGATGGAGAATGACACAATGCTGTATATGGCCATTATTGGTATACTGCACCGAAAACTGGACCCTACAAAAATACATAATATCCAACCTCGAAGTTTTTGAGATGTGTATTCAGAATGTTGCTAAAAATGGCATGGGCCGACCACGTGAGTAACATTGAAATTTCCGAAGTTTAAAATGGAATAGGAAAGGATGAATGCAAAAGCAAAACTGTATATTTCGGTCATACACTCAAAAACCATTAATATCATATTCTTCAATTGATTATTATTAAAGGAAAAACAAACGAACGAAAAAGTATCGGTAGAAAAAAGTACTGGTGGCTAAAAACCTTATTCAGAACAGCTGAAGATCAAGAAACTTTTGATGATATGGTCACTAACCTCCATTAGAAGGAGAAACCCCCAAAAAAATGCGAAGTACGAAAATGTCGAAAGAGTTCTTAATATTGTTCAACATACACGAAATCCAAATACCATGAGCATAAACGAATAAAATTGATAAATTCCGTAAGAAAAAATTACATACTTGAAGTTATAGAACTAACAATAACGATTATAAATTTCTCTAATATAGCTGCTTTACATGTTATCAAAATAATTATATATACCCCTTGCACGATATTTAGAACACCTATATATCAAGAGATCAAAAAAAAACTGATCCCCAGCGGGCTGTGGAATGAAAAGTCACGGTTTTCTAGACTAAAGGAATGTTTATATGTCAATTTCAGGTTAGGTTGTGTTAGCTGGAATTAAATAATAATGAAACGTCATTTTTAGGAGAACTCGCCTTCTCATACCTTAAAAACATTTTGTAATAATTGAGGTGTTAATTAATTAATTTTTCTTCAATTCTAAGTTTCAGTTTGTTTAAATCATTAACTGGAGTTTAAAAAATGGTGTTTCTCAAACAGGGCCGTAGAAAAAGTCCAAAACTGTAATAGCACAAGAGCGGGGGGGCCAGAATGTTGCAGTATTCCTACTAATGATTCGGTCATCAAAATATTCGCGTAAAAAATTAATTGTATCTGCAGCTGCATGCGCTGTTGCGCCATCCTGTTGCAGAAAACCATCCCGTAGCTCATCATCCTGAAGTTCATTTAAGAAAGGTTGCAATAATTTGTTCCTGTACCTTGCTGCAGTTAGCGTGCCTTCGAAAAATATTGGCCCAACTAACCTACGACGATTCATTCCAACCCTGACTCCTATTTTCTGTGGATGAAAGGGGGCTTTAATTGTAACGTATGGATTCTCACTACCCATTAAGGTAAAACCAGGCTTCGTCTGTAAAAATGAACGTAAATAAATCGGTAAGAATGCAGATGCAAAGCTTGTCTCAAAATTCTGTGGCATGTACCGTAACTTAAATCATCAACTTGCTGGCATAAATGTCTAATTGGTGTTTCTGGAGCCTCGTCAATTCGTTGTTTTACAGTTTCTATTAAAGCAGGTGCTATCTTCTTTGGCCTACCAGACGCTTCTTTCCTTCCAACACTTCCAGTTTCTCGAAAATTGCTGACTAAATTCTTAACCAAAGCATAACATTTTCGGTATGTAATAATTTAATTGGGATACCTCTCTCGGAATTTCGCAAAACAAGGACTAAGGAGGAATCGAATAGGTCCATTCTTCGTCAACTTGAAAGCCGTTCCGAAAGTAAGATTCAATAATGAATGCTCTTTGAAATGTATTAAAAATCATTTTAACAATCTCTCAGATTTGTATCAAAAAAAAGATAACTAATTTATCTGACATCATAAACATTCCTTTAGCCTAGTAAAGACGTGACTTTTCATTCCACAGCCCGCTGACGATCAGCTTTTTTTGGATCTCTTGATACATATTTCCGCTATGGTGCTATCTTCAGTAGAAAACTGGACTAACTAAAGTAATTTGACTGAAGAATACCTCTGGAGATAAGTCCTTCCTAACCTAACAAACAAAGGCTTAAATACTAATTCCCCGTTAGGGTTTGTTACGTCTAACCGATTAAGGAATTATTTTCAGAAGATGAATTTAATATAGGTTAGGAATTGGTCCATTATCTAAATTTATAAGATGCCCCTATTTTTGAAAATATGAATGCCGTCATAGGAATTTAATTCTTTTAGTGAAAACACTTCCTTTAATAATTTTAGATTATCTGGTACACTGACTGAAAAGGTTTAAACCATCAGAGCTATCCACACGGTTTCAACATTAATTAGTTTACTTAATTTCAATTTTAATTTCAATAAATATAGAATTAGGAGTATAATAAATACTATTAAGATAAAGATAATGTAAGGAGAGGGTTCTCTGGAATTTTACTTCACACGAGTGATACTGCATGTACAGTCTAATCATTATAAAGTACTTATTGCCACCGTCTATAGGACAGATTGTGTAATAAATGGAATTAATAAAAAAAAAGTTGTATACTGTGTCCTGTATCGTAAATATGTTGGGCTACACTTGATTTACCAAATCTATGATTTTTTAAGTGAGCCTCATGTTCTTTAAACCCATCCTCAATATTATATTTAGTTTGTCTAATATATTTTCCATTACAGTGAGAATAGTCAATTTGATAAATCCTCGACTTTTCACTTTGTCTTTAGAGTTTCCTAACTAGTTGCGAATCCTATAACACAATAATTACTTCTGCCTGCTTTAAACTAAATCATTAAATAGAAATCACTGTTAAATACAACAATGTAAAAGTCTATTCTTAAATTTTATGCTTCCATCCGTGATTTGAATTATATTTTTATTTTTAGTTAATATTTTGTACTTAATCGATTTGCTGAATACAAATTAATTACTTGTACTTACCAGTATCCCAGAAAACAGCAAAATTTTCTAATTCATATTAATTTCTAAGTACTTAAAAAGGGAATATTGAAACACCGTTAAGAAAATTCCCAGAAAAGTTCTCCTTTGACAGAAACCCTCCAGGACTAGCACTTACGTTTAATTTTATGCATTATTAATTAAGTACTAACATATATATGAAACTTCTTTGAGTTGAACGAACGAAAGCAAATTTGAAGCTATAAACTTGGTTTGACAGTTTCCTTAATAATAATAATCATAAGCTGCTTGAGGCTAACATACATAAGTACTTAAGAAAAGACTGTTTTGTTGTTAAGGGCGTGGATAATTATTATCAACAAACATTCAAGCTGTACATCAAACTTAGGAATTTCAAAAAACTACTGTTGAACAGTGCATTGCTTACTTCTTACTATATGACAAAATAGTTTACTTTCTCGTATGTACAGATTTTTCGCCTTATTTTTTAATCAGCTCCTTAAACTATGCATAAATATATTAATCATATGCATGTTCATCTTATCCTCACTTATCTTTGTTTGTAAATCTACATACCGAGTGTAGAATTCAAGAATTTACCATAGGTAACACAATGCTAATTTTTACAAATGCTTATTCTGCCTTCCGTAATTATTAATTCAACGTAAGTATAAGTTGCACAGACTATCCTACTACCCCACAAAACAAAAAATTACCATTTAAAGACCACGGAAAATAAAAAACTTCAACGGAAACCATTTTTGAATTATTTTGTATAGAAATCCACCGTACGTTGATGTCAACGCTAAAGTCTTTTAATTTTTGTTTCTGCTAAAATAATAAGTAGAGCGGGCAGAATTAGCGCATGCAAAAAGTAATATTTGATTCTCTATGGCAACTTTTTACATTCTCCGCACACTGTATAAAGAAAAAGTTATAAATACGTAGTATGATATAAGTTCAAGTATCACCAATTCATCCCCCTAAAAAGTTTATTCCACTATATAAAACATCTAAAAAATGTGAATGTGCATTAGAGCCTATTATAAAAAAATTCTCGCTGAAGATTCCATAGCGCCCTTGTGATCATAAATTTTCAATTCAACAAGCGAGGGAAGAAAAGCAACACCTCTAGCGGGGTGTTTTCGCAGCTAATGCGAAACCTACCCCTCATACGGCGCCACCTTGCGTTACACATGTAAACACGGAGGGCAATCGTAGTGCAGCTAACCTCTGTGTGGTGTCGACACGAACGCTTACCCGCCAAATTCGTACAATTTAAAGTCTATGTTTCCTTCATCGGTTTCTACTTACGTGTAATTTAAAAGGCAGTGAGTCGACAATCGTGTGAATGCCTAAATTTTATTTTCTATAGAATGAAACAATAAGAATTTTTTTGTTGCGATTATAAAACCAGGGTAAATCTTAGACACGAAAACTGGACTGTTTCAGTTTTTTTATGACGAATGGCATATTTAAGCTCGGCGTTACTGGGGGTTACCGTTGTACATTCGGCGTCACCCATGGCGTCCGTAGCGTCCCGACGGGCCTGTCCGGACAACCACCTACCAGGCCTGCCAACAGTTCCTTTCTTTTGTTGAATTATGACGTTATAACTCATACAATTGCCGCCAACCTCGTCGGAAATACATTTATTTTTAGCGCAAAAAATATTTTTTACTACTATTATCTTTTTTACCAAAATAGAGGCACCACGTCCTTTAATTTATAGCTTTTTTTGGGTCTAGGATATAACAACTATAAATAATACTTTCTATTAGAAAACCAGCATTTTAGAACCAGTTATAATGAACCAAAATTACCGAACGCAACAAAGAATTTCCGGATCGCTCGTTTTGTAAAAGAAAAAACCAATCAGGTTAAAGCTGTGCCATATATTATTTCGACCGTATTATTAGGAATATGGAAGGGAGGGTCTACATTCCGGGTGGTGGTGAAATAACTAGATCCGTGCATGGCAGGCAACTATTTTTTAAATTGACGGCTATACAACCAGCACAATACTAACCGGTTGATTATTATACGGGGCAGCTGTTTTTGTTTCCTTCTTGAAGTGTCGAAGGCTACATACGTATGTATACTCTTTGAACGAAATTATACTGGCCAATGCAGCTGTTTATATGAATACAGAATATCCTTTTAACACGAACCTTAAGCTGAAGCTAGGCAACCGCAGATACTTTTAAATATCTTATTAAGAGTAAATTAAACATCAATGGAAGCCTAACTGACAAATAACTGGGTACTGAAAATCAAAGATTAATATGGTATTTATTATAAAATAAGTATCCAAGCATATTATTTATGGATGGTCAAGTAAGTCACGAAACGGAAACATGAAAGCATGCAAATAGCAGGCTAATTTAAAAACATGTTCATGCAATATTTTCCGTTTTGCTCTTTAACATTTTATTGTCGACTTTGTTATACAAACGCTTGTATGCTTCGAGGTAACATTAACTACTACAATGAAAAATTACCTTGAAATTTGATAAACTGTAAACCAAGGATAAGCAGTTTGTTGCATCGAATATACCTTCCAACTATTTTTATTGATCAATCGTACTTTTAGACAAAGTGTGTTCAATTCCTTATTAACATAACATCGAAATAATTTAAAAACATAAAATCATACTTAAATGGTAGTTTAGTACGTTACTGCATTATTAACAAGTAATGTCCTCTATCGAACTATGAAAACTGTATCCTAAATTTTTGATGACAATCTGTATACTGTAAATAGCTTCGCTATGTATATATTTACGCAACAGTAAGAAATCAATTTAAACCATCATAATCTGACAAAGTTGAACAATAGTCTGTGAAATATTAAATACAATTTTTATGTAAACCCAAATTGGATTTTAATTGGTTGTTGCGAAATTTCCAATAAACCAAAACTGTAGATAAAAAGGCGCTCAACTCTAACTAGCAAACACGGTGTCTCGAACCTTAGGATATACTCACCAGAGCTATTCTTATATAATACGGGGGCAGTCTTCTAAATATTTACAAACGACCACTAGGTGAAATTACTATTTTCGTAAAATTTTGACATTTGTTGTTGTGAAAACTGTGGCAGGTTACAAATTGACCGAGTAGGTAGTTTATTTACAGTGAGCGTTTAAACAAAAAAAATTTTGTGAAAAAAATGGAATTTTCACGAGAAGGTTTTCATTGGATAACTTTTTAAGATTTTAGTAAAGGCCTAACTCAACAATGATGCACAGAATCGCTTCCATCAACTTTTGGTAATGAAGCACCATCAGAAAAGACTATATATGTCGAATCCAGAAGATGTAATTGTACATTTCATGAAAAGGACATCCACTTCATGAAGTGGATCCTCATACTGTAATTTCAAAGTTTTCCGCCACCTGGACAAAAATCCCATCCATTTCATGTAGTGGAACCCATCCTCTTCCAGATGGTGAAATTATACGAGACTAGGTACAGCATTTGCATAAGCAAATTGTCCATTTCATGAAAAGGTGGGATAGAAAACAATATTTGGTGTAATATTGTTGGGTCGTCGCAAGTGGATGTCCATTTCGTGATTCCTGTGTTCGTACTCAAAGCTATGTAGTAAAGTGGTAAGAAAAAAGGAGTTTTTGTTTTTGTTTTCATTGTTATACTAAGAAAGAAAAAAAAACTGTACTAATATATGTCAAAAAAATAAACATTAAACATTCAAACGAAGAAAAAACACAAATATTTGAGGAATACTACAACACTGTATGTTGTAATGAAAAACAAGAAACACAATCGTGTATATTAAACGCCGTATTTTCTCTGCCGAACGTTTTTGACGTTCGCAGGCTGCTTCTCTCTCATTCCGAATCTTTTTGCTCGATTGTTCCGCTCACTATCGATCTCATCATTGTCAAATTTATTATTTGTTTCGACTGTGACAGAGTCAAGTATCCCTTCATCTTTATCATCTTCTCCATTTCGCGCTTCGTATGGTGACTTGCCACTGTGATCAGTTGCGCTGTCAGTTGTTTTATTCCCCTGCGGTAATTCTTCATCAGCAAGAGTATCCAGGTCTTCTTCATTCACTAAGCGTTCTAGGTCTTCTTTCGGCAGGTTGGAAGTGGTGAAACCCATACGCAGGTTATGGCCAAAATGTGCTTTGTAGGGAGGTCGCCCGATAATTTGATGATGGGAAATTTTTTGCCATTGCAGGAAATGAAGCCCGATTGCCCAGTGTGTTGAATCATTTTCGGGCATCCAAGATCTGATCATGTTCTCGATGTCCTGATTATTGCGCTCGATGCTGCCCTAACTTTGTGGATGACAGGGACGCCCATTTACGATAACACATTCAGGCCATCATTCTTTCAATTCCTTGATTACCTGGTTCACAAATTCACGATCATTATCGTTTTGTAAAATGCGGGGTGCCCCAAAAATTAGGAAGATTTTCAGCAGTTGAGAAGCCACTGCCGCAGCTCTTTTCGTCTCCAAAGGCCTCAAGCAAACGAATTTGGTATTTCAATATCCACTTGAATTTGCTATCCTCTTTCATTAAAATCTTTCGGTGTTATTCACGACAAGTTTGCGAGATATGCTTTTCTTCTCATTGCACGATTTGCAACTTTTTAAATATGCTTCAATGCAAGGTCTAAGCACACAGTATTTGATTTCTGCAGCATTTCTCATTTTCACATTTCCTCCATGTCTTGTTGAAACGTGTATTTCGTGACACCGATCACAGAGCTCTTCGTATGTGACTAGGTATCTAATTTCAGTGTCTTCCATTTTGTCGCGTTTTTATCACACATTTCTCATTGCCAAGAGACAAAACATCATAAGTGGGAAGCAGGTAACACTCTCTTCCACTCTTCTGGCTCCTGCAATAAATAGTACCTATCTTATATAAACATTGGCACATACAAATTCTTCAAACAATAGCAGCTTATGTCTCTTTGGAAAAGAGTTTTTTTCCTGGTTGTCTTGAGTAATATTGCTAGATTTCATTAAAGAAATTGTCTTTAGCGTCGTACTCCATGTCACACCAATAATTAGGTAATGAGAAAAGAACCCCGAAATGAAAACAAACCACAACAACTCACAACTTATCAAACAAAACACAACTCTTAAAATGGCACTGTTTGATAGGTGGTCCGTGATCATATGGCCTTTACACGAATTGGACATCCACTTGCGACGACGCAACAATTATTACACCAAATATTGTTTTCTATGCCACCTTTTCATGAAATGGACAATTTGCTTATCCAAATGCTGTAGTCTCGTATAATTTCACTATCTGGAAGAGGATGGGTTCCACTACATGAAATGGATGGGATTTTTGTCCAGGTAGCGGAAAATGTTGAAATTACAGTATGAGGAGCCGCTTCGTGAAGTGAATGTTCTTATCATGAAATGTACAATTACATCTTCTGGATTCGACATACCTATACAATTGGTTTGCAGAATTTCGTCGTGGTCGTGCGTCCGTCAGTGGTGAATTTCGTGAAGGTCGATAAAAATCGGTTGTTATTCCAAAGAAAAGCATCGATGCTCTGCGCAACATGATTGAAGAAGATCGGCATGTGACTTACAGTGAGATAGAGGCATCCTTAGGCATATAGAAGACTGCAGTACATTCGATTTTGTATAAATATTTAGCTGTGAAAAAGATTTGTTCCCGATCGATTCCGCATAATTTGACCGAGGCTCTAGAAAAGGCTCGTGTTAATTGGTGTAAGGAAATGTTCAAAAAATTCGACAAGGAATCTGCAAAATCCGTATATAACATCGTAACAGGTGACGAAACCTGGATATATTCGTATGAACGGGAAACTAAGCAACAATCTACTGTTTGGGTGTTCCAAGATGAACCGAATCCAACAAAAGTTGTTTCTTCGGTTGTACTGGACATGTCGCGACCATTCCTTTACCGGATCGAAAAACAGTTAACGCTGAATGGTATATAAAAATGTGTTTGCCAGAAGTCATCGACGAAATCAGGCAAAACAACAACAAATGTCGCATCATTCTCAATCATGACATGAGAAAAATATCGAATTAATGTCTCATTGCCTTTATTCACCTGATTTATCGCCTAACGACTTCTTTATGTATACAAAATATGCGTGGACAACGATTTTCATCGCTTCAAGAATCTGTCGAAGCCTTCAGAAACCATGTTTTTGAGATACCAACTTCAGAGTAAAAAAAATGTTTTGAGAATTGGTTTGAACGCATGCAAATGTGTATAAATATTAAAGGCACATATTTTGAAAACCAATAAAACAGTTTGCCTCAAAAAAAGTTTTTCTTTCCTAGTTTTTGTAAAAACTTATAAGGCTGCCCTCGTATATAGATAATAACATCCAATATATGAAGGCCATTAAAAAGTTGTACAGATCTGTATAGCATCCTAGAAGACCAGTGACGATGCTAAAAGTACTTGAAAGACACATTTGTTTCTAAAAATTTTTCTAATACGGTTCTTGAAACGGTATTGTGTGGTATCTCCTTTGTGGGGCTTGTCGTGTTGCTAAAGTAGTAAATTATTATGAAACCCCTATTTTGGTTTTTAAGATTTTTATAACTTTTAACGCGTACGGCATGAAATTCCTACTTTAAACTCCGTGCATACCAGGTGTTTGATTTAAGACAACGCTGTATAAAGTACCTCTTCTCCGTTTTGCTTTGCGCAAACTACATACAGAGCGACTCAACATCAAAATAAGATATCGAAAGCACTGCGAAACACATCTTCAGTTTATTTTTTAACGAACCAGTACACAATTTTTATTATATACAGGTCAAGGTAAAATTGCAAGATTTTGAAATTCTTAAAGTGTTTTATAACTTCATACGCTATCGAGTGATTTAGAAAACATAAAATGGAACAGGTCGTGCACATGAAAACGTATGTCGTACTCTACGGCTATGTAGTATGTTTCGTGAGGCAAGCTTCACGATATTCCTGAACAAGTAAATGAGGTTAGGTTATAAAATATCAACAACAAAATAAACAAATAAGTTATTCACATTTAATAAACGTATAAAGAAAAACAATTTACAAATAATAAAGAAGGCAATCATTATAAAATATGAAATATATCGAATGCATTTGCGCAGTAAAAACGAGCTGCAGTCAATCGTCATATTTTTCCTATCAATCCTGCATATAACCAAGAATGGAATGCTGTGACGCGTTATCAACTTTCAAACCTTTAGAAAAATAAACCTCAACCATAAATGCGTTTTGTGCTACAATAAGAAGCATTTTTGTGGACTTATTTAATTTTACGATTTAATGTTTTGACATTGACATTTTATACTAATATAACCTTATTTTATTGTAGCGTGAAGTTAGCCTCACGTAACACACTACGTAACCATGGAGTTACGACATACGTTTTCATGTGCACGACCTGCTCTAATTTATCCAATTTGCAAGGATTTTTAACTCTTATTAATTAGTAATAAGTTTTCTGATCCTAAGTTTTGAGATACACAAGAAGTTTCTATTTTATGTAAGTAAATCTTGTTAAATACATAATTTTGCCATTTCTAGGGTGTATAGGTTTATATAGAATTCAACATGTTATCTTTACTGATATACCTAGATTAATTTTTCTTATAATAATATAAACGATGTATTTAATATACATAATTCGGTGTAACAAACATTTAACCGTGGCAGAAATTCTAAAAAATTTACGGTATTAAAAAATAATTTGCAGCAGTTTGATGAGCTTGCAAAAAACCTACTAATTACCAGTTAAATAAAGCAAATAAAGAATTTAACATTCATACTACAGTAAGCGTGAAACATTTAACTTTCCTTAGCAAATTATCTACTGATTATGCTACTTTGGGGCTATTAACGAAACCATTTTCATCTTGCCAAAGACTAAAGGAGACTGGATAATACACTGATTTTCAGGTAGATGATACAACAAATAATTGGTATTGTAAATAATCACTATACTCTTCATTTCTGCTTTGGTAAAAATCTTACTTACATGCGGAACATGGTTTCAATACAATTTGTATGTAAAGGTCGGTGTGATGTTTTCATGTATTGGAAAATAAACGAATTGCAGCCGTTATTTATTAACTTTCCTTGTTTAAATTAGATTTTTGTCGGGGTCCGGCACCCCGGATACTGTATACTGTATACATAAATATTTAGGATGAAAATTTGTCATTCTAATTGGCGGTATTCGAATTATATAACTGATTTGACCAACCAACCAAGCAAATGCTACAGAAATGTGATAAACAACTCGTGAATATGTGTGAAGTAAACGGTCGACATTTGGAGCATTTTATAGAGTTATACGTTCCGTTTCTTTGCTACAATATTACTTTAGGGTAAAACATTGTATTGTTTTACTATCAACTTCTTGTTTTTGTAAACAGAGTTTATTCCTTTGTTTTAGAAATTCCAAACTGACAAAAACGCATTGTAGTTAAATCAAAGTTTAACGTTTTAATGATAATGTTATATATATTTTTCGTGTGCCAATTAGGTACGTAATAAATACTTACATTACAAAATGTAACTAATGCATTATCTTATAATTATTAGAAAATAAATGTTGTGACTTTAGAGTAGGTAATAATGATGTAACCTGACATATTTTAAAATACATCCTCCTATCCACCTTACAACAGTCACTAATCGAGAATTTACATAAATGTATAGGTTACTGTTTTTCGTAAATAAAACTTTGCGTTTTTACATTATCTTGCACATTTGGAAATTTAGTAAAGAAACACCATGTATTAACGAAAACGACTGTAAAAATTTATAATAAGTACATTATTCATGGAGAACTTTTCATTTTGACACCCTGTATAATAATGAATATTAGTTCGTTAAAACCAGATTATCACCGATCAGAATAACTTGATAACTGATTATAATGTAGTGCTTTTTAATCAATGAAGAGTATATTTGATCTGTGATCGCTATAGACAATAATTAGCAATTCTGTATTTGGTTGTATATCATTTTTAGAAGTCTATTTCCCATATACAGTAAGCACCTCAAGTGTTTGAAAACAAACTTACTAGTGTTGGTTTGATACCGTGTGTTAAAGAACTATATGATTTTACAGCGTCATCATCAGCATCGTCATAAGCAACTAAATTACTTTGGTTATTTTTGAATATTTGTGCATTTCTGTAATTATTCAACTATTACAACGTGAGAAGTGGTCACAACAAAGTCCAGCTCTACAGAACAAGGTAATAGCATCCTTGAAGCATAAGCAGAAAGAAACGCAAATAAAAGAGTGGGTGTCGCCATGTTACGAGCAGAACTAATGAGAGTTAGTCTATAGGTCTCATCCAAAGATTTGCTGAGTGCGTATCGAATTTCTGTTTTCCGCTTGCCTGGGTCCGCCCCCGTCTCGGACATCCCTACTATTATGCCCTAATACATCTGTTGAAATATATTTTCCATTGTGAATATATAGAACAGATGACTTTTATCCCAAGAGCCTTGAATTATTCAAATACTTGTTGGAAGAAAATAGCTCATTATCTCATCGATGTGGAGTTACAGGCATTATAGCATAGGTTAAGATTTTTGAAAATATTTCCAACGAGTTATTTACTACTACTATACGTGTTGCAATAAATTATGATACCGTACAGTATGTACACGGTAATAGTAAAACGAAATAAAATGTGTTTTACTACTTTTGGTTGCAATAAAATTAAAACCTATATAAATACAATTTTACTGTTTTGATAAACCGACGATAGGAGCAGTAGTGTTGTAAAAATGGTCATAGCAGTATTGTGAAATGACATTTACTTTTGTACTAAAAAGTGCACCTTTCAACTAAAGTATAATGGTTAATATTCTGGTCAAAACTGCTTTTATGTTAAACGTCTTGATAACATTTGCAAATGGTAATTATGCTTGCGAACCGCTCACTCCTACTGCAAACAGTAATGTTAATGAAATTACAACAGTGTAATCTATTTTCAAAAATTCTAAAATATTTATATTTATCGCAGGACGAAAAGGGTTTGGACCTACCGAGCAGGATTGGGGTTAGGTAACAGTTCGTCCCAAAGCCCACATGTTCTGGTGGTTATACGAAACCAAAGCCAATGTTGCTCATAAAACAGATAGGCCACTCGTTGTATGGCTTCAAGGCGGCCCAGGAGCATCCTCCACGGGTTTTGGTAATTTTGAAGAAATAGGACCACTTGATATCAATCTGAACGATCGAAAATATACATGGATTAAATATGTAAATCTACTGTTCATTGATAATCCAGTAGGTGCAGGTTTTAGCTATGTAGATGATATTTCAGCACTTTCAACATCAAGTCAGCAAACCACCGAAGATTTCTTAACATGCCTTGAAGGGTTTTATAAGAAAAATCCCGAATTTCGTAATGTGTCCCTTTCTATCATAGGTGAATCTTATGGGGGCAAGTTTGCTGTGGAATTTGCACTGGAATTACATAAAGTCAGTTGTTCCGTAAGTACTATGGAGAACATATTCAAAATAAATAATTTCTAGAAAATTAAGGCTGGTAGTATACAATCGAATTTGAAGGCGATTGGACTGGTTGACTCTTGAATATCACCACTAGATTCAGTTTTAACTTGGGCACCATATTTATATAGTGTTGTAAGTTACCTAAGAAGAGTTAATGCTAATAAAGGATGTAAACATTATGGAAATTTAAGGGTGCAGTTGATTATGAGGGGTATAATAAAATTGATGCAAGTGCTCGGAAAGTTAAAGCGGCGATAGATGGTGGAAATTTTCTGTTGGCAAGAAATGAATGGGAGAATACCCAAGGAGTTGTAGCAAACTACACTTTTGGCGAAGACTTTTATAATATCTTAACAAAAATTGATTCTACAACATTTACGAGTACGATTAATCATTTAATTACTATCTATTTAGTTATCATTTATAGTTCTTTAATTGTATTCCTTTGCAAGAAAAAACTATTTATTAATAAAGTATGCAGAATAGAAAATAAGGTCCCGGGCTGCACAGTTAGGATCGTCATTTTCGTACAATCAGGAGAGTTAAGCTTTGCTCCTTCTCCGGTCAGCACTAGGATTATAGTCCAAAGATTGTGTCAACGTGGCGCCTCGTACTAGTGGCGTACACGTTAATAGTCGGTCCGGATATCATATTAGCAAGGTCCCTCGAGTATATATGGTAGGAGTGAAAGGAAGAATGAATGCGAAAAGTGTTTGGCCCCAAAGTAAAAGGAATATGATAAAGAAAGAAACAAAGAAGAATAGAGGAAAACATTAAATAAGAAAAGCTGATCATAATTATTGAAACTATAGAAAATTTTATACCAAGGTAAATCCATGAACATGGAACTAAATGAACTTATGAACGGCCCTGTAAAAGAAGCATTGAACTGAAATGTGACATGGATCAAAATTAACTGGGATGTATTTAACGCTCTTGAAGAAAATTTTATGAAACCAGATACAAACATCGGTTAGTAAATTTTGATATACAAAATAAAGTAACAAGTAAAAGTCATACAGATCAATTTTTAGTTGAGCAACTTCTAAATAGCACGGGTATTAAAATCAGTATTTTAAGTGGCCAACTAGATTTAATAGTTGACACTCCAGGTAAGAGTTTAAAACGTCAAAGTAATTCCTATCGAAATTCCTATCAAAATTTTGGCAGGAACAGTTCATTGGATCGATGGTCTTCGCTGGCCTAGAAGTTCTGAATGGCAACATACTCCAAGAGAACCTTTATCCGTTAACGGGTTTATTGAAGGTTATAAGAAGGTCCTTGGACAACTTGCACTGTATTGGGTCAATCGGTCAGGACACATGGTAACATTTGAAAACTATTCAATTTCCAGAACTACATGTTTGCGGACATTTTGTAGATCCCTAAAGACAACCCTGCAGCTATGAAAGTAATATTGAGCAACTTAATTAAATAGAACTCAAATTTTAAGAAGATAGTAAATGAATAATACTGTATACGCAAATATTTACCTATTTAATGATATTTTACTTAAGCGGGCCTCATCATTATACGAAATATATAATATCAACCAAACTGTAATATTACTGTGTATTACTTCAAGTAAATTTAGTTCCTTTACACAGGTATAGAAGGTTTTGGCCAAGGAGTACAGAACTGGGATTACGTTCCGGTTCGGCCAGGAGCATACAGATTTTGGTGGCTCTACGAAACTACTAATGTTGCTAATATAACAGATCGTCCACTTGTTATTTGGCTTCAAGGAGGTTCAGGGGTTTCCTCTACAGGTTTTGGCAATTTTACTGAAGTAGGTCCACTATATGTTCATTTTAACCCCTAAAATCACTCTTCATTGACAACCCTGTTGGTACAGGTTACAGGTGTGTGGTTACTCTTTCAGCATTATCTAGAGATAATAAGCAAATTATTGGAGATTGAATTGCTTGTCTTCATGTGTACTAAAACAACCGCCCAGAATTACGAGATATTTCTTTTTATATAACATTATAATCATTTGGTGAAAAAATGACTGTTCGCTTTTGAATGAAGATACAATAATTAAACTTAATGGTTAAACTTCACAATACAAATGTAACCATTTTAAGAAAATAAAATTTGGTAAAATCAGATCGAATTTACTGGGAGTTTCTTTAATCGATTCCTGGATTTCTCTAATAAAATCGGTTTTGGGTGTTATTTCTATACAACGTAAGTGCTACTTTCAATTTGCAGCAAACGTTGCTTGCTTGCTTTGAAAGAGCGAGATCTAGGACGCGGTTTTCCAAGCATCTCTAAGCACTGCAGCCATCATTTCTTATTGTACACCCTAACTAAGAATTTTGCCTATCTGGGGTAATTCCAACTCCAGTAGTGATTTTTAAAGTGTCACACGCTAGTAAAATCTCCCCGACCTTGGCCAGGTTCGATTCCGCGTCCCTCGGATCTCAAGGCAGACGTACTATTTTATGTAATATATTATTATCTAGGGAGCACTGTTGCCGGCCTCGGTGGTCTAGTGGTTAGCGCGTTTGCCTTTAGATCCGAAGGACGCGGGATCGAACCTGGCTGAGGTCGGCGAGATTTTTCTAGCGGGGAAAAATCTGAAAATGCGCCTTCTGTCGGATAAGAAGAAAAGCCGTAGGTCCCGTGCCACTACGATGTGTGACACGTTAAAAATCATTACTGGAGTTGGAATTACCCCAGATAGGCAAAATTCTTAGTTAGGGTGTACAATGGGCCATATGGCATAAGTGCATAGAGATGCATGGAAAACCGCGTCCTAGATCTCGCTCTTTCAAAGCAAGCAAGCAAGGGGGCACTGTAGATCAAGAGAGTTATGATAAAATAAAAGTAGGCGGTAGAAAAAGGAAAGCAGCGTTGGATGCTGGACAGTTTGAATTAGCAACGGCTGAATGGTGTCAAACAGAATACGTCGTAAACAGAATAAGAAACAATGTAGACTTCTATAATATTTTGAAAAAAATTGAAACTAGTCCTGGCATAGGTACAATACACTATTGCATTCAAATTGATATTCATTTCCCGTATATGATTACATAAACACGTAGTAAATAAGTTTTAGCAGCAGCTGAAAATTTCGTTAAATTCGGAATATCAACAGAATGTTCCGAAGAGGAAGAAATAAGACGCTCTATGGCAAGTCCAGTGAGACAAGCACTTAATTTGAATGTAACGTGGGGTGTACAAAGCGATGCAGTTATTAAAAGATCAGAAGAATTTATGTAACCAGAGACACACATAGGCACATATACTAAAACAAATTTCATTATATTTACTACATTTGAATAAATTTCAGTTAAAAAGCTTCTGAACGAAACAATAACGTTTAGGTGGTCACAGAACAGCTACATTTAATTGTTAATATTTCCGGAAGTAAGTATTCGTAATAAGAATTTGTAAGTTTGTTAATTTTGGAATAGTACTGTATAATGGGTTGATCAACTTCATTGGTCAAGGAGCAGTGGATGGAAAAGAGTACCAAGAAAAGCACTCTTAAAAAGTCTTGGGAAACTTCTCCTTCAGGATTAATCGTGCAGTACATATGGTAATTGATTAGAGAAAACCCGTTAGCGCGTTATTTAAACTGGTAAAATGTTTAGATTCTGATGCCATGGGTGCTATATTGCTGGAATTAATTAAAAATATCATAGAGAATTAAAAAGTTTGGTATGTTGATTGCATTCTTTAAACTATGTTTAAATGAAAACTTAAACAAAACCATTCTATTAAAGCCAAATAATAGTTGCTTTGATATTCTTATATTAAATGAATAATACGTATATATTTTATACGATTGTACGTATTAAAAGATCCGAACAGAAAAACTACAGTAGCTTTTTTACAATTTTCCTCAATGTACTTACACTTTATTAGAAGCTTTATATCATACGTGAATCTTATGGATGAAAGTCTACTGTAGAATTTACACTAGCGTTAGAAGAAGCAAGTTCCAATCCCAGGGCAGGTACATCAGGCATTTAACGGCTTTTCTATCTTACAAAGCAATGACAAACTGGCGAAGTAATCTTCTCTAGAGCAAACATGTTTGCACTTCCCATGAATGGGAGCTCACATTACGCTGTAGCTTCTGTATGTCTGTAGTAGTTTAAAACTTGCCCTACATGCGTAGAAGACAAGATCGTTACGTTTCGTAACAGACAAACACTCAAAAGAAAAAGAAGAAGTATAAACTAACTGCTATGAAATATTTTAACGTAGGCACCATATTTATATAGTGTTGCAAGTTATCTAAAAAGAGTCAATGCTAGGAATGTTAAAACAATAGAAATTTAAATGATAAATACTAGATCGTGAGGGGTGTATCATAATTGATGTAGGTGCTAAGCTAAAGCTAAAGCGAGCGTAGATGGTGTACACTTTCGGTTGACAGCAAGTGAGTAAAGTAATACAGAGCAAACTACACTCTTGTAGGCAACTAGTTTAATATCTGAACAAAAATTGACTTTCCAGATTTTGCGATTAATACTAGTTATTTTAAATATTTGCTTATCATTTGAAGCATTGCTTCGAGAGAATGATACGTAATTCATAAATCATGGAGAATGGAGGACATTATAAAATGCCACAAACTGATCCTAGGTATTTTTACTATATAACAAGCTTTCCAAAGGCAAACCTTTTTTTTTTCATGCAACATGCACCCTAAACTTAACTAAGCGAAATTCGGTAGCCGCAGCTGAGATTCGATCGCCCAGCGGATTGACTTCATTTCACTGTGGCGTCGAGTGGCAATGCGTTCCCGCACTACATCACCGAGGCCCCAACCAAAGGCAAATCTACACGAAACTAAATAAACCTATAAACTGGTCTGTAATATAACATGAGCTAAAATCAATTCGAACATATTGAATATAGTAGCAGGAGATTTTATGAAACCAAATACAAGAATAAGAATAAACTTCAAAATACATATCATGAAAAGAATACAATCCCGAATAATTAATTATTATATTTGAATATGTAGTTAATAATCTGAAATATCACTAGCCAGCTAGAATTAATAGCTAACACTCCAGATGAGGTTTTATATGGCCAAAATAGCTACTTCTTCTTTTTATAGTGCCATGCACAGAATTTAGGAGACGAACATGCAATAGAATAAACATGGTCGCAATACTTGGAAAATCTGTTCTCTGTGGTAGTTAGCCGTTGCTTTCCGCAGGGGGTGTCATGTACAAGAGATGTATACTTATTGTTGCTACTGTCCACCGTCGACCACTCCGGAAACAGAGTCGTAAATTATAATCTATCGACTAATAGTTGCACCCGACCCTTAATGATGGGAATTGTTTTTTAATCCCATCCTTGCCAAAATATGAACCAAGCCGTCCTGGGTAGAAAACTGCCGCTTTTAACCACTGCGCTACCAGTTTTCCTAAAAAGCAGCTACTACCACCAATTACATATCGAAATTTTGGCAGTAACGGTTCATTGGGTCGATCGCTTCAGCTGGTTTAAAAACGGCAAATGGCACCTCCAAAAGAACGACCGTTAAGTCTGTTTATTAAAAGCTATAAAGAGGTCCTTGGATAACTTGTGCTATATTGAGTAAATCTTTTCAAACACATGGTAACATTTGTGAACTTGTGGAGCTATAGTTCTCACGACAATTTTTTACATTCCAACCGTACAGCAATGGAAGCCATATTGAATGACCTAATTAAAAAAACTGGAATCTTGTAAATGTAGTAGTGGAATGACACTGTTGAATGTATCAGGAAACATGTATCTATGTAATTTTATTTTACTGAAGTAAACATGAACCTAATATAAACTGCTAGAACAGTAACTGACACAATAAAACTTTTATCTATCGCAGAGCCGTAACGTTTATTGTGCAGTTTGTATTATCTTATAGGTATTCCACAAAGTCCACTTCAAATATTACTATATAGAAGAAGCAACCAAAACAAAAAATTAGTTGACTGTTCGCAATTACCATGAAGCTAATAGTGGTATTCTGTGCTGTGCTTGCAGTAACCTACGGTATATTTAATATAAACATTTTGTTCTTGTTTCTGAATTTTGCATGATACCATTGACGAGTTAAAATATGACCAATTAAGTTGATTGCTATATATACTTTACATTTGTTGATATTATCATTCATGAAATGGACAACACGTCACTGAACATTCATTACACATTTATAAATATATCGATGTACATATTAATGTGCATCGATAAATTGAAAATTCGAGCTATTAAGCTTGAATTTAAACATTGTAATAGATACCAGAAAAAAATTTTTTTTTGTCAATACTTTATCACTGTTAATACACTTAAAAATACTTAATAAGCGAGTTGTATACTAAACAAAAACTTGTATAGTTTTATGTAAGAATTTTATCTATCAGTGTTGCATCAGTTTTACGGATAGTAGATACAGATATTGTAAATTGAATGAGGCACTCAATGTACGACGTCAGAATATATGACTCAATATTATTCTGCTGTCGACTCGATAGGTAAATAAAAGTAAATATTATATTAGTTGATTATAAAAAATATATAAATAAAATTTAAAAAACCTTATTATCGAAAAAGAGACTGAGACTGACTTGCGGCTTTCATTCGTTAATTAATTTCAGTTCGTTTGATATTTTATCTGTAAAAGTGGCAGGAAAGGAAAGAGAGATAAGAGACCTTAAAATATAAACAGCAATTTGCTCTTAAACTTTGTACCATTGTATATAAAAAATTAAGTAATTGAAATAATAATCTGTTTCAAATAAATCAGTTCGTCTTATCATTATGGAAAAATATTACTATCTGAATAAGATTAGCTCTTGGCAGTAACTGTCACGAACGTACTTCTTAGGAATAGCATTAAATGCAATTTAAATATTTAATGTTAACCGTCTAGGCCGTTTGACCACTGATAGTTCAAATCGGCATATTAATTGTATTTGTTGTCAAATTAAATTGTAAAATGATTTGGTATATTTATAAAACTAGAGAGAAGCGGTTCAAACATGCACGTACAATCATTCTCATTCAAACGTCCTACTTCAAACAACCGTTGTCGAACGTCCGCGTCAAGCATTCACGTTCAAAGGTCTACCTACCTTCAAACATTCAAGTTCAATCTTTGTAATTCAAACGTCCTCCTTTAAACAACCGTTGTCAAACGTCCGCGTCAAGAGTTCGCGTTCAAAAGTCCACCTTCAAACATCCACGTTTAATCTTTCTAACTCAAACGTCCTCCTTTAAACAACCGTTGTCAAACGTCCGCGTCAAGCATTCGCGTTCAAAGGTCCACCTTCAAACAACCACGTTCAATCTTTCTAATTCAAACGTCCTCCTTTAAACAACCGTTGTCAAACGTCCACCTTCAAACATTCACGTTCAATCTTTCTAATTCGAACGTCCTCCTCCCAACAGCCGTTGTCAAACGTCCACGTCAAGCATTCGCGTTCAAAGGCCCACCTTCAAACATCCAGGTTAAATCTTTCTAGTTCAAACGTCCTCCTCTAAACAGCTGTTGTCCGCGTCAGGCGTTCGCGTTCAGAAATCCTCCTTCACACATCCACGGACAATCATTCTCAGTCAAACGTCCTACTTCGAACAACTGCTATCGAACGGCCGCGTTAAAGCCTTCACGTTGAAATATCTGCGCCAAACTGTTCAAATGTTTATATTCAAACTTTTCTGTCAAACATATGCGTTCAAACGCACTACTTCACATTAGAAATCGACAACGTCTGTTTCGTTGTAAATATTTCAAATTCTTTAAACTACCGCTAAAATCCATCCAACGGAACGTCCTAAACCTATTTAATTAAATCTGTATATGATTAATAAAGTAAAAGAAAAACAGTTAAAACTATTATTGTAATTTTATAACTGAAACAACATCAAATTCTTTTCCGCAGGTAAAGTAGGCTTTGGTCAAGGAGAACAGGATTGGGACTACGTCACGGTGCGGCCAGGAGCACACAAATTTTGGTGGCTCTACGAAACTACCGCAAATGTTACTAATATAACAGAACGTCCACTTGTTATTTGGCTTCAAGGAGGTCCTGGGGGTTCCTCGACAGGTTTTGGCAATTTTGCTGAAGTGGGACCACTGGATGTTAATCTTAACCCGAGAAATCACACTTGGGTGAAAGACGTAAACGTACTGTTCATCGACAATCCTGTTGGTACAGGTTACAGTTACGTGGACACTCTTTCAGCATTAACTACAGATAACAAGCAAATTGCTGACGATTTAATTGCTTGTCTTGAGGGATTCTATAACAACCGTCCGGAATTTCGAGACGTTCCTCTTTATATCACATCAGAATCATATGGTGGAAAAATGACTGTAGAGTTCGCACTTGAATTAGATAAGGTAATGGCAATACTTAATGTTTAAACTTTTTATAAATGATATATAACCGTTTTAAGAAAATCAAATCTGGTGTAATCAAATCGACTTTGCTGGGAGTTTCTTTAATCGATTCCTGGATTTCCCCAATACAATCGGTTTTGAACTGGGCTCCATTTTTATACAACGTCGTAAGTGCTAATTTTAAATTCTACTAACTGTACTACCAGAGCTGGGAAGTAACTAAAATAAAAGTTACTTTTTAGTAACTTAGTTACTTCTACTAACTTAGTTACTTTAACTTAGT